>JAUPMG010146252.1:0-11128 GCA_031762675.1 Pachysandra terminalis
AAGATGCTACTTCAAATATGATTCTCTTACTGTGAGTAAGCATTCGAAATTCTGAGGTCTATCTCCCGTAGATCCTCTGGATACTTATTTAAGTTCCATCTTATGTGGATCCTTAGGATACTTGGTCTAAGATCTATTTCAAGTAGATTCTTAGAATACTTATTTTAATTCGAGATAATACTCCCATCATTTGGCTAAATACTCCAACATAAAAGGGCTTTCGAATTTCTGAAGTCTATCTTAAGTAGATTTTCAAATTATTTGATTCGAGATAATACTCCCAATATATGTGGTGAAATACTTCAATATGTGTGGGCTCTCAAATATCTAAGGTTCATCTTGTGTAGATCCATAGAATATATATGCTCTCGAGTTGATTCTCTCACGTATGTGAGCGCTCGAATATCTAAGTTCCATCTTGTGTAGATTCTTAGAATACATATAATTTCGAGTTGATTCTCTCACATATGTGAGCACACGAATATTTGAGGTCTATTTCTAGTTGATCATCAAAATACTGATGTATTTCGAACTAATTCTTCCAACAGGTGAGAGCAAATACTCTCAACAAATGTGGACTTTCGAAATAGTTCTCCCAAATCTCAAAGTGGGCTTTCGAAACATGTAATTTGTTACATAATGCCAAGTGGCATATTCTAATTGACATAATTTGATTTTTGAAATCAAATACATCATTTGGCATTCTGTATTCCCCACTTGCTGATTAGACGTGTTTTAAATGCATTATGGGCGTTATAGTGAACCGTCATTGCGACCTTTCATGTTAGCCCTTAATACATTAAATATTATGATGATGTCTCATTCGAGTATTGCTCAGCATATACAACGCTTGGAAACCCGCAAAAACAGTTTTTGGGATTCCCACAAATTTAATCATTTCAAATTCAAAAAATATATATAAAAGGGAGGAAATCTGTAAAGCTCAACTTACTTTGATCAGATTCGACTCCTCTTTCTTCCTTTCTCTGCTTCTGTAAATTCTTGATTTTCGAAGTCTTTAAAACTCTCTTTCCTCCTGTTTTAACAATGTCTCCCAAAAGAAAACCTACACAGAAACAAAAGGCTGTTGTCGTTCAGCCGTTCGAGGAGCCCTCGAAGGATTGCATAGAAGTTGGTAATGAACTTTTCTGGGATACATCTATTGCTTGGATTCCTTCTCCGAAAATGAATTCAGATTTGCTATCTTCTTATCCTGATAGCAAAGCATCCAAGGAGAATCTTGGTCGTTTTACGTTGATTCTCTATTTCAGGGCTGCCAAGAATGATTTTCCCCTTTCAGTTATTTGTTTCAAGGCTCATTTAGGTATGCCTACTGCTTGGGGTTCCTGGTGCCGAAGTAACATTTCAAATCCTATCTATACCACCAAGTTGCAGAAAGCTAGAATTTATAACGCCATTCGAGCTTCAATGTCATAGATTTGCCATGATAATGAAGGTTTAAAAGCATTCTTGCGCCGATGGAATCCACAAACTCATACTTTTGTAACAAATTTTGGAGTTATTACTCCAACTCTTGAGGATGTGAGGGCTTTATACAGTTTGCCTATTGTTGGGGATGTTCATCCCAGTGATCTTTCTTTACCTCGCAAGGATCTCGAGGCCGAGAAAGCTTTTATTGAAGGTTTAGACGTTGCAAAAACAAAAGCAGTTCTGAAGAAGACTAGTTCATCCTTTGGGAGTGGAAGTTCTCGAAAGAACATAGCGGGGACTGATTTGCAATTTTTTGAGGGAAGAACATATCAAAGATCTTGTCAAGGGTAAGTCGAATATCCTTACCATAGTGAATGGTATAGGTAGGACTAGCCCAGTTTACTTCGAAGCTTTCCTTTCTGATATTCTTCTTCCCAGCTTCCCTTCTTATAAAATTCATAAGAAAGTATTTTCACTGACTGTTAAGTTAGCTCAAGGTTTCAAAGTCCTTTTAGCTCCACTTTTCTTGGGTAACCTATATGAGGGACTCGATCTTTTTGATGAAGATCAAGCTCGATCACGGGGGTGCTCGAGTAATTGAAACGGTTGTTGATACAGCCTTCCTTCAAGTTTTCCTTTGGGAGCGTTTTTTGAAATACGCTCCAGTTGAAATTTTTCCAAATACAGTGATTTTAGGTGCCACTGCTTCCAACGCCCACTCTGTTTTTTGGGCTGAACGTACTCCCAATAAGAACATTAATTTGATAGATGTTCTGGATAAGGAGAATGAATTTCAATACTGGCCGTATCTTCGAAAGATTGGCTTTACCGATTTCTCTGTTCTTTCTGATGAGAAAGATACTCTCATTCCGGTCATGGATTTCAAGCTTCAGTCGAAATACTTCAAGGCATATGCGGTGACCATTCATCATGGTCATGTTCTTGGAATGGTTGTGGGCGACCTCGCAAGTGCCCTTCATTACAATCCTCAAATCGTGTTGGGACAATTTGGGCTGGATCAGACTATGCCTGAAATAATTCCTATTGCAGTTCCTCCCCCTCGAGATGCTGGCAAACGATTTGTTGTTTTAGAGTCTTTGGATTGTATGTGGTATTTTTGATAATATTATCATTGCAGCCTTTTCAAGAAAAGCTGGATCATCTAAGTCATGGGCTGAATTTTGGCAACATCTGTTAGTTGACTTTGATACATTCCCGAAAGCTGAAGCTGATCCCTCGGAGCAAATGATACTTGTTCGAGATATAAGCCTTAAGTCTTTTTCAAAGAAAAGTAAGACAAGTGCTCCTTCAAAAGGTATCTTCATCCCTCCACCTTATATTATTTACCCTAATTCTTCCATTCGAGAAAGAGTTTCAAGTTCTCATGAGAATGTCTCTCGAGATGAAGAAGAAATTGAAAATTCAACTCGTTCCTCCAAGAGAAAGTCCAGTGAAAATACTTCTGGGAGTAAGAGCTTACCTTTGGCTACACCTCCTTTGAAGATTTCTAGTGATCCTGCTTCGAAAGATAAAATTTCTTTCGAATTTGACAAAGTTACTGGAATGAAGCCACAAGCTGTAAGTATGCAATTTTATAACTTCCTTTCTGATTCCTTTTGATTCTGTCAACTTATGAATGATGAAAATTATCAGGCTGCTCCCAAGAAGAAAACTCCTCCTGCTCCCCTTGCTGCCATATTACCTAAGGACAAAGGCACTTCATCTGGTAAATTACCCTCTCCAAGTAATCCTCAAAACTTTTATTTTGAGTTTTCTATATGTCGAACATGCATATTCATGGATTTTGAATACTAATACTTATGTATTTCGAATGTTCAGCCAAACCTGAGAAAGATAAAAAGAGAGAAGAGCTTGTGGGTGGAAGGACTAAACTTCTCTCGACCGATGAAGTGATATAGCATTCTTCGAAAATGAATCCTTTAACTCTGGTAATAACTTTTTTTTTTTTTCGAATTTTCTTCTCTTCTCCTCTTATTCACATGATATTTAGAAGATTCTGATATTCAAATATTTGCAAGAACTTGCTAAAACTCATCAAGATGTTCCTCAGAAGATTGTTGATAAACATACTCCTGCCTCTCTTGAACAGAAAAACTTAACCTTGAGAAGGTTGTGGACAAACTTCGAGTTCAAAATGGGTTAGCCAATGCTGGTCTTCCTAGCACAAAGAATATGTCCATGGATTCTTTGTTGAATGAATTGGCCATTCCTAATACTAAAAAGGCTATGATTAAGAAAACTCAAGCTGGAGAACAAATATCAACTCAAGGGCAACTGCCAATTCAAAAGAATGTGGAACTAATTCCGGAAGACATGATTTCAATTCAAGAGAAAGTGGAAACTTTAAAATCTAAAGAAAGTAATGAAGCAGAAGATTCCAAACCTGGAGAAGAGGAATCAGAAGAAGAAATAGAAGAGGAAACTAAAAAGGAGGAAATAGAGGTAGAGGAAGAAATAAAGGAAGAAGGAAAAGAGGATGTAGAACTACAGGATGCTGAACCTTAGAAGGAAGAACAGTATGTTCATGTTGCTCTTCCTGATGTAATTCAAGAACAACTTCCTCTTGTTTCAAGTCCTCTTCTGGCAACCCCCTCTTCTTCATCTATTGCTGAAATACCACCTATTTCTACTTATTCTCAGATTGTCACTCTTGTTATTGATGTTGATGATGAGCAGCTTCCTCTTATTCATAGTCTTAATTTGGATGGCTGGAGTATTGTTGCTTCAACCATTGTTATTTCAGATACTGAGGGCATGAATACTTCAAGTGCTACTGACTTGAAAATCACAGTTTCTTCTACTAACGAGATTTCCATACTCCTTCCATCATCCGTTAGCCTGTTTTCAGTTTTTGCTAGAATGGTTACCTGTTCAGGGATTTCTGCTATCCCTATTTATACTGCTCCAACTTCTACTTCAACCGTCATTACTGCTTCGAGTAAATTGAATGTTGAGGTTTCTTCTTCATCTTTGAGTTTTTCGAGAGTCAATCTTCGAAAGAGAAAGATATCTGAATTTGCATCTACTCAGCTTATTTTATATGAAGGAACATACATGATTTTTTCCCATATTGTTGAGTGGATGGATGTCATTTTTGATGCATTTGGAGATATTTCTGATAAGGTTAGAGTTTCTTCTTCATACAGAAGGAGTGCAGGATACCAGGAGTTGTGTGCCCTTCTTGAAAAACATTCTAACAAAACTTTTCGCTCTCTATCTCTAGAAGATGTCGAGAATTGGAAGACTCTTCTTTCGAGTATTAAAGATTTGGGTTTGAATGTCGAATAGTCGAAAATTCACTTCAACAATCTAAAGAAGATTCTTTCTTGTTTTCAAGAGAAAGCTCAACTCGAAATTCAAAATAATCAATCTCTCGAAAAGCTTTCTGCTAGCTCTCAAGAATTAGAAGAAAAGAAGAAAGAACTAGCTATCATCATAAAAACTTTTGAAGATAAGGAAAAAGAAGTTGAAGGCCTCGCACAATATGTTCAGTTGCTCATGACAGAGGTAACAGATAATTCTAAGAAAACTTCTGAAGTTTCTGGCATAATTGTAACATCACATATTTTTCCAAAGGAAATGTATTCTCAAGATTAATTATCAATGAAAATTTTCTTTCATACATGATCTTTTTTCTTTACAATTTCTTTTCAGAAAAAATAATGTTTTAGCCATTTTTCATTGACTAATTCTTCTTGTGCATCCTCCTCAAGTAAGACAAGTTTGTAATACTGTGAGGATAAGCTTCAATGATCTCGAAAGGCCCATCCCACCTTTTTGCAAATTTAGGTTTAATAGTATTGCTTCTCTCATAGAATGAGGCTCGAAATACTAATTCTCCTACTTGGAAGTCTTGAAGAGATACTTTCTTTTAATAAGCTTTCGAAATGACTTGATGGTACTATAGATTGTTTGCTAATGCTTGCTATCTTCTCTCACTGAAGTCATTTATCTGCTGCATTCGAATTGCTACCAAATCATGAGTATCCCAATCCATCTCAGCAGCTTGTAGTATTCTGGCAGAAGAAATTTGTAATTCAACAGGCAGAGTTGCTTCAATTCCATATACTAAAGAAAAAGGAGTTTCCTTAGTAGCTCGAGTCTTAGATACTCTATATGCCCATAGAACATCAAAGAAATGTTGATGCCATTGAGTAGGATGATCATAAGTTAGCTTTCTGAATAGCCAAATCAATGTCTTGTTCGTAGCTTCTGCTTGAGCATTACCTTGAGGGTGATATCGAGTTGATTTGTTATGAATAATATTATACCTTGCAAGCATTTCTCGAACTTGAGGATTTAAGAATGGAGAACCATTGTCAGAAATGATTCTTCTAGAAATTCCTCCTCGAGCAATGAGATATTCTTTGATAAACTGAGATACAACAGCTCCTGTTGCCTTCTTCAGAGCAATAGCTTCTACCCACTTGGTGAAATATTCAGTGGCCACCAAGATCCATGTATGTCCTCTTCAACTATGAGGGTGATTGGGCCAATCAAATCCAGCCCCTAAGTGTGGAAGGGATATGGAGTAATAATAGACTGCATGCTTCGAGGATGTTGCCTTGGAATATTTCCTTGTATTTGACATCTCGAACACTTCTTGGCATATTCGAAAGCATCCTCCTTCATAGAAGGGTAATAATAACCCATATCTAGAATATGCTCATATAATTTTCTTTTGCCTTGTTGAGCTTCACATGCTCTTGAATGCACTTCTCGAAGTACAATTACTGCTTCTTGTGAATCAAGACATCTAAGAACTTGTCATCCACATTTATTCGTAATAGATATCCTTCTTGAAAATGAAATTACACAGCTCTTCTTTGAATACGATGACCTTCTTATGCATTGTCAGGTAGAAAACCATCTCTCAAAAATTGAATAAAGGGTCTTCTCCAATCTTCCTCCTCTGCAAAGATAGGGCATACCTCCATGATATCAGGAATTCTTTGACAGCCAACACAACTTTTATGTAGTTTCGAAGAATCAAGTAACATGGTTGGCCAATATACTCCAAATCTTTGCAGTCTTCTATATAAAAGAATGGAATCTGGAATTCCACAAGTCTTCTCATAGATATCCTCAAGTATCTGTTGTGCTTCTTCATTTTCAATGCATCGAAGTAATACCCCATTGGAAGCCTTGAAAATAAGATGTGACCAACTTCAACAAAACTTGCTAATTTTCGAATAGAAATTTCAAAAACCGTAGTTAAATGTTTGAGTTGGTGTAAGATAGCATGCCTCCAATCACTTGATGAAATATCTTCTTACTCGATTTCAGGATCCATTGTTGCTGGTAGGACCTTTCGAATAACTTCAATTTGTTTAAAGTCTTCATTGAAACGCAACCTACTTCCCAAATTAGCCAAAATATCTGCTCGGTGATTTTTGGCTCTTGGAATATGCATCAAATACATTCCACAAATTTTCTCATTAATGCTATGATTGATGTTCTCTATGGAACCAACTTATGTTCCTTAATAACAAAATCTTCATTAATCTGAGAAATGATGACTTTTGAGTCTCCCAAGGCTCTCAACTTCTGCATTCCCATTTGTTTGGCCATAATTAGCCCAATCAGTAGAGCTTCATATTCTGCTATATTATTGGAACATACGAAATCCAGCCTAAAGGAATAATACAGATGTTGCCCATCGTTTGTGGTGAATTCAATCCCAGCTCCTCCCTCGTTTGAATTTGAGGATCCATCAAATTTCATCCGCCATTCTTGATCTTCGACAGAGGGAACTTCAAACTTAGGTATCTCTTCATCTTGTACTTTCGAGAAAGCAGCAAGTAGATAAGCTACTGCTTGCCCTTTGATACTTTTGGATGGTTCGCACATAATATCGAATTATGTTAACTCCAACAACCATTTTGTATACCTCCCTAACAAAACAAGTTGTGAAAACAAATACCTGATGGGATTCGAGCGAGTAATCAGAATAGTTGGACATGCCAGAAGATAATGTCTCAACTTTCAAGTTACATGATATAGAGCAAGGCAGAATTTGTCCGCTTGAGCATACTTCACTTTTGCTCCTTGCGAGAGTCTGCTTATGTAATATACTTGCTTCTCAATTCCCTGATCATCTTCTTGAGCTAATAATCCTCCAGTAGCATCATTGGGTGGTGGTGCATTCGAAGATGAAGGCATAGATGCTGGTAGAGTAGTTGCAAAATCGACTGCTGGAACATCATTTGCAGGATCTACATGGAAACCTTGTGCTCCCAAGTGTTGTTAACAGGAAGTTTTGTGGCCATTTTAGTAATTCAAGACTGATCTTTGATGCCAAAGAAATAGGAAACAAATCAAGTTCCCTAGTGGAGTCGCCGAAAATGGTGATGCACAAACTGGTAAATGACCTAAAACGATAATTTATTAGAAGAGTTTGAGCAATTAAAGGATTCGAATACTTGCTTTCACTGGCCTAAATCAGAGAAAGACCGTTCTAATGAAAGGTTTCCAAGGATAAAAAGAGAAAAAAGGGTAACATCAATCAGGAATGTTCAGAAAGATAACACAGAACTTAACAGGTTTCAAAAAAGAGGATTTCTAGGACAAATGCTTTGCAATTCTCAGAGAGAGGCAAATGTTCAGAGATCCGATCCCTCTTTCTAATGCCTCATTCTCCTTTTATAGCCTCAGACTCATTGTTTTAACCGTTTGCAACATTTCATGAACGGATTGACAATGTTTAATTGAACAGATGTTTTGATTTGAATATTCAATATTCAAAACGTTTAATTCAATATGCAACCTTCCAATAAATGCTTTCAAAACGTTAGGTTAAGCTAATGAATATAACGTTATAAAAGTAATGATACGTTACTGTTCTGTATTGATTCATGTCCTTTAATGCTACAAGATCTTCGAAAGTCTTGATAGGACTTATCTATGGTGCCCTCCATTCCTGAAAGTCTAATGTTTATTTCCCCCTATGTTTAAGTGATTGACTTCGATTTCGAGTCATTAATATGGTTATCCCGAAAGGTGTTTCAGAATATCAATGATTTTGAGATAATAAATTGGTCATTTAAGGATGTTTTCTCGAAATACATCATGATGATTATTTCGAGATATAACTTTGAAATACTGATAATTTCCATTCCGAGACTTAACTTTGAAATACTGATAATGAAATAATTTTTATGATGACGATTTGACCCTCTCAAGGTGGTTAACATATAAATGGTTTCATGTTTCAAAAGTTCTCTTTTGAGAATATCATTCGAGGTCTATCTTAAGTAGAACTTCGAAATATACTGTTAATTTCGAGATGATTCTCCCTGAATGGGCTTTCCTCGAAATATACTTTCTAAAAATATTCGAAATTCTAATTTATACAGTCTTTGGATGTGTAATTACACAATTCACCTTGCCACGTGTCAAAATATGAATGGATTAAATCAATTTCCAAATTGGCTCATCATCAGTACTAAGATGTACCGAGATTTGAGCAGAACAAATTGGTGGACCGTAATGAAGAGGGACATAGCTGAGTTTTTGGCTAGATGCCTCACTTGCTAACAGGTTAAGGCTGAACTTATGAAGATTGCCAGATTACTGCATCCTTTGCTGTAACGCCCCTCATATTTGCATTTTCTTCTATTTTGGGGCGTTTCTGTGTTCTTAAGGGCATTTCTGTAATTATTGTGGCCAGCTCTTGAAAACCTTTGTGATGTTCTTTGCTTTGAACCCTAGACCCCTTTCTTTAAAGAACTTGGATGATTGAGATTAAATCTCCCATCCAAGAGCTTAATAGAGGGTTGAGATTCCTTCTCTCTTTAGAGAACAGGGTTTAGGCCTAAACCCTAAATCATTGAAGATTGCATGTTCTACGAATATTCTACATGTTAATCTATCGATTATTGAACATAAGAATGAATGGACAATAGATGGTACGCATATGTTAGGTCAAATTGCTGAACTATGTATTTGAGATGTATTCTCTTAGATTTTCACGTTTAATGCTCATGATTGTTTGAGATTAATATTTGGAGTGATTCAAGGTGTTACTTGGTATATTTCGGACCTAATTTTCCCAGAAAACACAATGACCTTAGGTGGTTTTGGAAGAATATTGGATGGTGCGATTCTGGGTAGAAAACCCAGAATCGCGTCTGTCGGTGCGCCGACGGACCCGCCGACGGAGGCTGGTGGGTGAAAAACACACCCACCGAGCGCACACCAAAGGAAACCCTTTAAGGTGAGTTGTCGATGGGTGGTTGGTGAGACCGACGAACTCGCCGACCAAATGAGGTGCAGACAGATCCCTGTCGGCGAGTGTGTTGGCCCACCGACAGTGAGTAGGGTTATTTTGAAATGGTGGTCAGTGAGTCATCAGTGACACCGACAGGACCCACTGATGAGTAAATGACATTTGGACTTTTGGGGTTGGCGAGTCTTCGATGAGACCAACCACACTCGCTGACGGGCGTCGGTGAGTGCGTCGGTCAGCCGACGGACTCACCGACTGCACAGTGTTTTCCCTATTCGGAGGGTATATTGACCCACCAACCGAACCCTCCGAGATGAGCTCTTCCTTCGGATTTCAGTGGGGATTCCTGTATGAATGATACCTTGTTCCATTGGTGTTATGTGACCAATGTTTTGTGCCTCCATTACATGCCTATTATACATCAAAGCATGTTGAATGATGAATGTGATGCGCTTGAACTTCATATCATGTTCTGATTGTGAGATACATCATTATATGCTTTCCTTTCATAATCTCTATATTGTTAAAGCATGATGGGAATGTTAATGATTCTGATGCATTCATTTAGTTGTTTGCTTAATATCATGCATCTAATTGCCATGCATGCATATGCAATCCTTGTGAGGACTTAGACCACATATTACCCCTAGATCCTTTAAAAATGACGAGAGGGCAAATGTGAGGATAGTTGGGCTCTAGGATGAGACCCAAATGAAAGTTAAGACTCTGGTGTCCCATGAGGCACTATATTTATTATAAATCCAAGATGATTTAAGGGTGAGGGATTAGCTACCCCAAGAGCCCATGGATACCTATATATATCGTATTATATATATAGAGGGTAATTTCGATTGATAGTTGTGAATCGGTACTATGTCACGGAGGGAAGTTCATGAAAATGATGCCCTTGGAAAATCCTGTTGAGATGGTGCGTCCCTGACAAAAATAAAAGCGGGGCGTGAATTCCCGTCCCTTAAAACTGTGATGTACACACAGAATCGGCGAGGTGTCCTTAGCCCGAAAGGGGCCATGTATCTGAGGATAGATACATGGTGTCACAGTCCGGATCAAACGTGGGCATATATCACAGCATAATATCAACGACATGCATTTGCATCCACGTGATGCTTGGACCAAATGCCAGGTCGATTAGGAACTGTTCATGTCATTGCATATAAATGAATAAACCCTTTCATTGATCATGGCATCGCATGCATACACAAGCATCCTGGTTAATACACTTTATCTGCACATTGTATTTACTGGTCGTGTAGCTCAAGCCTTTTGGCTCCTAAAATTTCAGGGGAGTACTATAGGCCGTGTCACGTCCCGAAATCCATCACTAGACCGGAACGGTCTATTGGAAAACCAGAGACATGACCTTCGATTTCCGTAAGGAAGATCGGCGGTCAACCTTGCATTATTCAACTCAATTTGAAATAAATAAAT
>JAUPMG010146262.1:0-11128 GCA_031762675.1 Pachysandra terminalis
TTTTTTTTACTTTAAACATGATTCTAGAAATTATTTCTCCCAAAGATTTTGGTGAAAAATAATTTTTTTTTTGTGAAAAGAATGAAAATTTGGCAATTTATAGAGTTTAAATGTATTTTTTTTAAATTAAATAAGTTTGACCAAAGTTGACCAAAGTGAATTTATTTTGCTGAAATTTCGGCAATTTCGGTCACTTTTTCGCCAAAATATTTCCGACAAAATAAATTAATTTCGTATTTCTGATACCATATCCAAAACCGAAATTTCGACGAAATTTAAAACTATGATTCATGACTATGATTAAGCAATTTAAACTATATTCTAATCCGTTGAAATTTAGATCAGTTACTACCCATGATACCCGATTGGTTGTACCTCTCTCGAGCAAGCACCCAAACAACCCGAAAATGTTAGTGTGTGAACTAAAAGTTCATGAGTAAGCCCACAATATACAAGGGTATTTACTCAGAAATGCCATCCATCTAAATAACAATAATATATATGAAATAAAAGAAATTACATATTATAATCTTAAGAATTAGATAATATATAATCACAATCATCCAAAATGCAGTTCTCTCCCAAACTTACCAGGGTAATCTCCAATGCATCAAGTCCACTCAATCACTAAAGTACGATATGATGATGTATACCCAATGAATAAACCATGATAAAAACCAGAACTTTTCTTTACAGTGAAAATCAATCAATTTAAATACACAAGAACATGATATGCATGCTGTTTAGCATTCGTACGATGTATGCTCTTGCTAGATCCATTATCAATCCACTAGTTGTCTTCGTGAACCACCTAGGCCACCATATGACAATCAGATTTTCAAATATTCTGTATGTACACCGTAGTTGTAGGGATTTTTAACTCATGGTGCTTTGTGTCCCTCCTATCTTTTTGATCACGAGAACGAATCTCAGGGCATCACAGAGAACCTTTTTCGTGAACATTACCAAGGTATGAATTACAAACAGGAATTCACATCAGATGCCACTATCTCGGGTCATTTGTCACATTAGGTCTGTTAGGGGTGCACTCCCCTCACCCTTCCTTATTAATTTATACACTCTTGGTGCTTTCAACACATATTGCACACGCTTGGTGCTTCCATCACATTCACACTCTGCACACTCTTGTGCTCTCAAGATAGATATAAACATCACTCATCACTCGCTTGGTGCTCACAAAAGTTTCAGCACATCTCAATGCTTTTCACAATATTGTACACTATGGTGCTCACACTCACATAGCCATTTAGGCTGGGTAGTCACAACGTATGCATGTTTCTATATTAAATTTATTATTAATACAATTTTAACAGACAAATAACTTGTTCACTATCGTTCATCACTTCACACTCATGAACATCAATGCCATGTTTTTTCACCACTCACTCAAGTTTACTCAAGTAAAGCAAGTCAAATAAGGTGTTCTTTACACCATTTATAACTTATACAAGGATCTCGGACACATCGTGTTCATTCACCCCTTACAATATGCTCTCGTAACTTAACCACACAGTTCAGATACATCATTTATCAACTAAATTCATCACATTGGCATATCAAGCCATTTCTCATACTTGAATCCACCTTATGAGATGATGTCTCGCACAACATAGTACATGGTACAAACTACACATGCATTAATCGAGTATGCATCTATTCAAATATCAATCAATACATTCCATCCATCTGGGACTATGGTATTGCAATCTCTAACCATCCAAAATGCACCACAATAAGCGCTTAAATTGAATAAACACAAACAAAGGGTTCAACCACTGTCCATGGGTCTTAGGCAAGTGTGCCGGTACACCGATAAATACAAAAGTAAGGAAAATAGTGAAACTGAACTCTCAGCAGTAAGGGTGGAATACCCAGATGCTGGAGGAAAGGTTAAATAAACAAGCCAAGTTCATCGGCAGGTTGTCAGTGGGCATATCGGTCCAGCGACAAATGCACAAGTAGGGGCAATCCACAACTTCCATTCTCAAATATATGAGTAGGATCCCTGATGTTAGTGGGCTATTCCCACAAAGTTTTACAAGTTGATAGGTTTTCAGTGGGTTTGTCGGTCCATCGAGAATGCCTAGACTGTGCAGACAGAACGATGGTATGTAACGACCCATGTCCTTAAATTACAATTAATAGGAATTAATTATAATTAACAATAATCTTTTGTGAAAGGTTATATAAGGTTTTATGTCTAATTAACTAAAATGGGAGGTATCTGTAATTATAACAAATTATAGGAACCTATACGTTAATATAATAAATATTTGGGATCGCATAATTAGTTTTGGATTTCCTGGAGATTTGGGCTTAGAGATTGACGTGTCAGACATTGAGGATGGGGTTGTATTGCGCCCCGAATCCGAGATATGGGATCTCGGGGATTTCAAGGGATTGACCTTCGGATCCACACCATGGATGCGGCTATCAATCCAACTTATACAAACCAATCCCAAGGTTCCACATAGCATAACTAAACAAACCAGTAGAAGTCTGATAAAATTAAAACTTTAATAAGTATCATCACAAGATAAGCAACAACAACATTTATCATATTACAACCATACTGCCCACATGGGGTCAACAGTGAAAAGAAAACATAGTTCATAAATACATTTACAACTCCAGAGTCAATCCTGCTAAGTCCACTTCACTCGAGGAATTCACCTGTTTCAACATAGGGGTGGGCTTGGAAGCTCAATAGGAAAATTCCATAGCACTACAATAGATACTTTCATAGACATGTAATAAAATGGTTCATTCATACAATTCTCACAGAACACATAAGTAATTGATTCACAATGTCCTTATCATGCTTATAATCTAATTTACAGTCTTTACTTGTATAACACAATATTTCACATTCCCATGATTAACATCATGCATAACATAATCCAAATTCAACACCCATGACATAGTCATGCTAAAGCCAAATCTTCGTGAACATGATCTTCTTCCATAACTCTCAACAATTTATCAAACTATCAAATCTTATTACATTTTTACAATCAATGAAAGATGTGCATCATGAATGGTGGATGAGTATGAAGTGTATTGTAATGAGTGAGGTGAGATGATGCATTATTTTGTATGATATGATGTGATGCATTGTTTTATATGAAATGATGTAAGTATGTAGGTTGTTAGGCCAAGCCCAACCATGAACTCCCCCCATATATCTTCTAGGAATCTAATCTCTATCCCAGGAATATGATACCACGACCATGTAACTGTCAGTAATCATTTCTTTAGGGGATAATACCCAAGGTAGAGAATGTCACCCCCTTTCTTTTTAGGAAATAATACCTAAGGCAAGAAATCTGCCATCTTTCCTTTCAGGGGATGGTACCGTAGGTAGAAAATCTGTCTTCTTTCCTTTCAGGGATGGTACCCTAGGCAGGAAATCTACCATCTTTCTTTTCGAAATGTACCCTAAGTAGGAAATTCACCAACACAAACACAATCAACAAATACATCTTGTGTCACACACAACACAATGA
This sequence comes from Pachysandra terminalis, assembly GCA_031762675.1. Classification (NCBI taxonomy): domain Eukaryota; kingdom Viridiplantae; phylum Streptophyta; class Magnoliopsida; order Buxales; family Buxaceae; genus Pachysandra; species Pachysandra terminalis. The sequence continues at coordinate 3,528 of JAUPMG010146262.1, forward strand.
TCACCAATGAGTGCATCTAGCACCACTCTCAAATATCTACAATTCGGATAATATGCATAGGACCCACATGCCATACACACAGCAATTTAAAAAACTTGGATCATTATACACCCTAACTCCATACACATAGTTCATGTCATGATACAACCATTCAAATCATATGAACATGTAATTTCACACTATACATAGTCAGTTCATATTGGAAACTGGGCAGTTTACACATTTTATTACACAAAATCTTACACAGGTACTTTGCATGCAAATCAAGACCACTCACACATCAAAAGTACTCTTATGGGGATTCCCATAAAATTTCAAGTCAAATGGAATGGGGTTTGCCATAAAATTTCGGTAGGTGCTAGGTGTCGAGCTTCCTACCAAAGCTCCTCGACAACTGCTGAGTCTCGGTAATAGGGCCAGGGGGTTTGCGCTGCTCGGTAGCAATCTCGATAGCTGCTGAGCTTCCTGCCGAGCAGGCAATCTCAGCCCAGATTTCAATTTTCTCGCTCGAGGTTCATGCCCAATCTTCCATACACTCTAATTTGAAATTTTTAAACACTAAAATTATGATTACCACCATTAAAAACCAAGTTAACAAGCCATAAATAAAACCCAAACTTCAATATAAGTTTAACATGTCAAATTCACCATTTTATCATGAATCAAAGTCCATATCTAGAATTTCTTCCCAACTTTCATAATTCAACAATTAAAGACAATATCTTCATACAACATGGAGAAATAATAGTTTGCATGCGTAATTTAACCACAAACAACACAGTGAACATATGCAATATTCTTTAGCATCATTACATTCTATGACATTCCTACTGTAGAACAAAGGAAATCCCTACCTCTTTCCAAGCTTGGATTTTTCTTAACTTCTACACCAAGGATCTCTTGCAAAAGGTTTCCTTCTTGCTTGCTTTCTTTCTTCTCCTTTTTCCTTCTCTATAATTTCTGCCAAAGTCGTTCTCTCCTTCTTCCTCCTTTGGTGGTTATTTTCCACTACCTTGTACGTAGGAATAGTGGAGTTAGTGGGTTCTCCCTCCAAACCAATAATTTCAAAACATATGAAAATACCAAAGTGACCTCACCTTCCTCATATGGACCAAACGACCAACCCAAGGTTCTCTACTCCTCATGCTTTGTGGCTCAAGCCCAAATGTCACATCCTAAACCTGGAAATCTCAAAGGAGTCTCCAAATTCAAGCTGTAACTCTCATCCCATATCCCTATGGGAGTGGAAAGTAATATTCAAAACATAAGCGGAAGTAAATTCAATAGTTTTAATAAATAATTAAGTAAAAATTATACATTTGGTATTTTACATTAATTTGAATAAAAATCTCTAATTCTAATACATCAGCCCTATCATCTAAATCTCTATTTCTTTAATCCCTTTTTCCAGAGCTCTCCTTCATATGCTAATCTTCAATCCCAAAAAAATATAAATCAAAGAACATAAGCTGAAAAGCCCGGATGAGTAGTCCTTCAAAGCGAGGTATTTACTCATATCCCAAAATATAATAGATAATTGTGGAATCTGTAAAATACATTAATAGTGATGAATATAAACAACAATCAAACAATTATATCATTCTCTCCCAAATTTCACTTTGGTACATGAAACAATGGTCAATGCCAACTTCAATAGGTAAATCAGATCAAATGCATCATACACAAGATACTTACAATAATAGCAACAAAGAATATGATAATGGAAGTGTTAAGTATGCAAATATAGTAAGTTCCCACGAGATCAATCCTCCTTTGAGCGAGATGTCTTAACGAATCATCCTCCCTATACAGGGCCACTCTTAAAGATAAGATATTCTATGCGTGCAACATAGTTCTACAGGATTCCAACCTGGAGGGCACAATTCTCCCACTTATTTTTTATCAAGGAAAAAATATCCAAGGCATCACCAATGTGAAATCTCCTCAAGGAATCATACATATTTAACAACCAATAGAGGGTTATCATGTTTCAGCTATTGGGCATCACCTTAGTGAACTTTCCCTCACCTATCATCTTACAACAAGTCTTCTGGGACCCCTCATACAAGGTCTATCTTCACCTTGGGTGAAAACAAGCATAGTCCATCCAAGGGACAACAATGGTCAATATAAGTCAATAGTCTTTTTTGTTAGTCTAAACCCATGGGTATCACATAGGGTATTAGACAAAGCCATCACAACAAGGTAGTCCATATGCAACTCATACATTCAGGTCCTTTAATTAACGCACACACACAATAATTCATAGGCATATATTCAATCAAAAAACACATGAGCACAATCTCACGATTCTAAACTATAGAGGCATATTATAACATAATCACACATATTAAATGAGGATACTCACCTAAGCACAACAAGCATGATATGATCAATGTAAATAGGAAATAGGCATTAATAGTTGAAGTATTAATAATCTTATATAATTCTATTTAGTAAAGATGCTAGGTATCACTAAATCACTCATATGATCATAAACATCACATAACACTCTCAACAAGTGAATTGGGACCAACTGCACCTTATCCATATATATAACCCAGGGACAGGATTATCTGGAATCCTTGTAGTTCTGGAAATTTCTCAATTAAAGATACTTGGGCTGCTTGTAGACAATACTCTGAACAAGTGAATTGGGCCCCTCTTATTTGGTTTAAAGGTGTTGTTCCCAAGCATAGGTTTATAACCTGGCTTTCCTTGAGAAGCTGGCTTCTCACTCAGGACAAGCTCGTGAGAATGGGGATTATTCCCCAGTCTTGTTGCTCTCTATGCAATACTGCTGCTGAATCTGGTGAGCATATCTTTTTTATTGCCCCTTCTTTGCATGGATCTGGAGTAAAGTGCTACTTTTTCTGGTATTAGCAGAACCCCCTTCCCTGGCCTGATGAGATGAACTGGTGTGTTCAGAATTGTTATGGGACTGATATAAAAGCCAGAATTCTCTGCCTCAGTTTTAGTGCTACTATATATCATCTGTGGAGAGAGAGGAACTCTGGAATTTTTAAGTCCATTTGCAATGATCAAAACCACATCTTCTCTTGCATTTTGGAGGACATCAGATGCTCCATCCCTGCTAAGGCATGCTCTGTTCCTGATACATGCCAAAAAAAAAAGTCTTATTTCTAACTGGAAAATACAAGCAACCTATGTGTAACGGGGTAGTGCAGCTGATCCAATGTGTTGATCCTATCTTTTGTTGTTTTTCACAGTCCACTGTTTGGGACTTTGTGTTGGGCTAACTCCCAACCCTCTTTGCTTGTAAATTCTGCCTTTCTCTTTCTTTTAATACTAAACCTTACCTTCCAAAAAAAAAAGACTCCATACATCAATGTTTGTACCTAGACATATATATATAAAGGGTGAATGGAGCTACTGGATGGATTTGGGGTTGATTCCTTATGTATCTCAAACTATCACATTGCCAAGCTAATTCTCAGTTGTCTAGATCTTAGGTATGAATGGTCATATCTTGATACGTACATCTCCAGTGCATAAAAAATCATCTTTGTTAGGTATTTTATAGGTGACCAAGGTCTAAAATATCATAAAGGGTCAGTGTAGGATTTCGGTGGGGTTTCGGTATGCCGAAATTCACAAAGTGGTGCCCAACTTTCCCAAACTTTGGGATTTGGTCTGGGAGGCTCTCATTAGATAAACTTGGGTTTTAACTCATTTCCCAAAAAGAGGCTCGTTGGAGTATTTTGATAGACTGAATTGGGTTCGGTGGCAATCCCATGGATCAATATTTTTGACTGTGGGGCTTAGTGGGGTACTTGGCAAGCCGAATTTGCTACCGAATCTTAATAGACTCAGTTTTTGATTGAGATTTCTCCCCTAGGTTACATACCATCTAGGGAAGCTTCGAAATTAGGTTTTAGGTCTAGGGATTTAGTCTATACAAAGATCTCTTAGTTTCTTGGGTTCCAAGTCTTGATTTTTTGGGTTTTACTTATTTTACATGTGCATGCATGTTACAAAAGATTGACTAGTAATATTTCTTGGTTTTACTATTAGGATCATGGGGAAAGGGTTAGCACAATGAAACAAGAACGTCCCCCCATGGTCATAACATCAAAATCGAAGTAAATACACAAAACTTTGAAAGAAAACTCACATTTTGCTGTAGATTTGCCTCTAGGGTTGCTTCTTCTTCTTCCTGGGGATTTTCTGGAGTTCTTCTCCTACTCTAAGTGTTCTCCACGAAATCTAGTGTTTTCCTTGTGTTTGGTTCACTTAGTTACCTCTCATTTTATAGATTTTTAGAACTTAGGTACGGGTTTTAGAAACTGTTATATTGGGCAATTCTGGGCTTCTATTTCTTTTTGGAATTCAAATTCTAAGTTACTAATTAGTTTGCAAAGCTTCTAGATGTTTCTTATTGATCCTTTTTAGTTTGTCTTAGGTCCTAAGGAATCTCCCAACTTACTAATTGATTGTCTTACTAATTTCCTTTGGTTTCTACTTTACAGTTTATGCCTTGTCATCATGTCAATATTGCTCTACCAAGTCAAATCTGTTGACCAGTCCAGTTTTAGTCACTTATGAGGATTTCGAATTTAGCCTTTTGTAATATGGTTTTTATGTTTTTTTAATTATTGATCAATATTATAAATTTATTAGTTTATTAATTGGGGTTTGTACCAAATTACTATTTTACCCTTTTAGTTTCAAATTAATTGTTTTGGAGTTTTCAGGTTCTTACACCAAATCTCTTGAAATTATCATAATTTTCATAAATCACCCCATAATTCACCTTAATTACACTTTAGTCCAATTCAGCCAATCTCATAACAATTAAATCCTAAGGTTCATTTAGATGCTTAAATAGGGCTTAATCACAAAATAAGAGTGCGGGGTCAGGGTCACTATAGGTTGTCAAATGACCAAGTCATTAGGGGTAGTTTAGACTATTTCAATAAATTTGAATTAGGATTGGATAGAGATGGAAGGGATCCATAATCCCCTTCACCTTCCAAATATGATACGTGAGAGTTACGGGTAGGTTTTCCATAACCAATTCCATTCTCTTGCTGGTATCACACAACCAACGGAGAAAAGAGGAAGGAAAACCAGATCTGAAGTTGAGGTTTTTGCTGTAGGGAGAGAAAGAAGAAGAAGAAAAGAGAAAGGAAGATAGGAGATCAAAAGGAAGAGGAAAGGTTGCTAGGAGAGGATTGATGGGTGATCCAAGGTGCTGGAAATTTACAGAAAAGGCTTAAGACGAGAGGTAGATGTTTCACTGGTTATTGGTTTAAATACTTTCATAGGAATATGATAACCATAGTAGATATGTTAATTATGTTGGTTTGCATGAGAAATATGATAGTAAAGCATGATCTAGGATTTGTTTGTTGAGATTCAATATGAAGTGATTTATATAATGATGATTAATATGATTTATTGGATAATATGATGATCTGCAGTATATTTTTGTGATTATGAATGTATTTGATGTATAGAATATTGAATAGGATGTATTGTTATGTAATCTGTGAATTTCGGAGTGTAAATTGAGATTTTTGGACAAAATATGAAAGGTTCATATTTTAGAAGTTTTGGGGGAATTTTTATGGGTTGGCACGAGCTTCGGCTTGATCTTCGGTTCGACCGAAGCATCGGCCAAAATTACAAAATATGGTCCAAAATCTCTAGACCAGCAATTGAGGATGAGGATGAACCGAAATTACCAACTAAGACCTTGGGCCTAACTTACGGACAGACCGAAGCATCGATCGAAGTTTAGATAATTTATTTTATATTTTTTGTAAGATTCCCCTATTAGTTAGGAATACAATGGTCCAAGTTTGAGGTGATTTTGATAAGTATATAAAATAATTATTGCCAAAATACCGAACATACATCAAAGCTGAAAAACCCTAAAATTTGTTGGACCAGCACCCAAGCTTGAGGAGGAGCCAAAATTTTTGGTCTGAGTCAGGGTCGACCGAGAGTTGGGACCGAAGCCCAATAGATCCTATTTTGGGTGGGTAGTTAGGTGATAGATCTGATAGGTTGAGTATGATGTTAGTTTTTCTTAGAAAAATGTATAGGAATGCTGTGAACTATTCTGATATGTTTAAGTCTACGGGACTATTGTGATGTGTGATACATGTGTAATATGAGTATGTTTGAGGTACGAGTATTGTGGGTATACTTAATGTGTGGAGTACTTGTGTTTTGTGTGAGATCCTTAGTGATCAAGTGTTAAGTGTAGGTTTTCTGGGTGTGATCCTATAAGGCTCATTGTGTTGTTCCAGAACTCCCCTTAGGGAGGAGGGTCTGATGAAGTATATATGTGTTGTGTTTCAGAACTCCCCTTAGGGAGGAGGGTCTGGTGAAGTATATATGTGCTGTGTGTCGGAACTCCCCTTAAGGAGGAGGGTCTGGTGAATTATATATCTGTTGTATTTTTAGAACTCCCCTTAGGGAGGAGGGTTTGGTAAATTATATATGTGTTGTGTTTTTAGAACTCCTAGGAGGGTCTGATGTGTTGGTGTTGGTGTGAGTCTGTTTAAGGCGCTTTCTACCAAGGATAACTTGCTCCTTGAAAGGAAATGTGGTGGTTCTACCATGTGTTAATTTTTCCCCTAAAGAGAATGCAGTGTTTTCTGCCATGGGTTAACTTGTCAATAGAAATGAAATGTTAAGGTGTTTTCCTACCTTTAGGTACCCAATCCCTGAAAGGAAATGATTTGTGTTGTGGCACATTCCTTGGGTAATATTAATTAAAGGAGATGTGGTGTTATTACATGGTTAGGCTAGGCCTAACAACTTTGCATTGCATACATTTCATCATCATCACTTCATCATGTGCATAGTGCATCATACCATCAATCTCATTATCATTCTTGTATGTGTTTGAGCATTGTGCATCATATCATTCATCTCATGAGCATCTTGTATGTGTTTGCCATTTCATTGTTTGATTGCTATGTGTTTGTGCATCTCTATGGATTGTGTGTTTGTGATGTGAATTGATTTGTGATGATTGGATGTTGTGTGTAATTGTGATGTTTTTGTGCTTTTCCATTGATTGTGTGTTTGTGATGTGAATTGATTGTGATGGTTAAATGGTGTGTGTTTGTAAATGTGAACTATGAGGATCTATGGTTTCATGAGAGGTGTTTCAACATGATTAAGATCATGAGTTGTGGTTTATGCGTTGTGTTTCAGCATGATTAAGATCATGAATTACGATTATGTGAGTTATGTTTTAGCATGATTATGATCATAGAAATTGTGGATTGAGCTGATGATTGTGTTTTTTTGAATTTTGGTTTTATTGTGATGGTGTTGAGAAAGTTAGAAAATGTCATGTCTATTAATATGATCTTAAATTATGTGAGTGTGGTGAATGTTCTAATAAGATTGTGATATGGGAGGATAGAATTAATTGAAAATGACATTATTATGAAGTAATGGGGTAAAACTGACTACATGCTTAATAATGTGGATGTTGTGATATATATATGTGTGTGTGTGTGTGTGTGTGTGTGTGTGTGTGTGTATGTGTATGTATGTATGTATTGTGTGAAAATTTGCATGAATATGGATTTGTTTATATCACTGTGAAATTATTT
>JAUPMG010146273.1:0-11128 GCA_031762675.1 Pachysandra terminalis
CCTTTCTTCCAACCCCAATTGCAAATAAGATCTTCAAACTCTTATGGCATTACCTATTTAACCCAAAAATTTCTCTCGACAAAACTACAAAGATGATCAACCAATGGACAATGAATAAACAAGTGTGCAGTACACTAACCTTCCAAAAACAACATGTGCAATACACTCAGAATCTGAACAACACATCACACATCTATTCGGCAAAGCCCACCTCTGCTCATCAAGTGATCTAATGTTAGAATCTTGTTCAACACCACAGTCCACACCAAAAATTCCATCTTCGATGAGCAAGCAAGTGCCATACAGCTTTTTTCTGACTCAAGTACTGCTTCCGATTGTAGCAAAGAATGATAGAAGGGTTTTACCGAAAACTTTCCTCTTTCCCCCAATCTTCACTTTCTCACATCTGACCCTACTCCAAAAGTTCCTCCTATAACCTTGCTAGCAAGGATGACACAGATTCCAATTCCCTATCAAATAGGAGTCTTCTAAAGTCCAAATTCTATGAAATACCACTGTGAAATCTACAGATTACCTCATTGATCCACACTTATTGAGTACAGTAAAAGTAGATCCGGGAATTGTTTAACACCAAATGTCCAGCCAAAATCTTACCTTACTTCCCCTTTCACCTCAAACCGAGTGCCAGTTGACACTTTCTCAGTATTACGAGTAATAGCTTTCCAAAACCCTACACAATAGGTCCCAATAAACCATCTAGGAAGCCTATCTCCAATAACACTACCACACTTGGCTACTATCACCCTTCTCCAAAGACTCTCTCCCCACCAAACCTCCATAACCACTTCCCCGTTATTGATTAAAGGTTTCAACCCATCTAATTCCTAATCCCCCCTTGAATTTAAATACTTGTGAGCATTTCACCAAGTGTTAATGTAAGGCTGAGATCAAAAGTTATAAAAATTGAAATTTGTTGTTATTAGCGCTAGTAGGATATATAAATATAAGCAATTTTTTAGAGACTTTATGTAGGTTTTTCATTATATTCCAATTTTGTATTTAAGAATGAAGCTTACTCTTGGATGCATAGACCAGCAGATTTGTTCTCCTTTGCTCATTATTTGTCTCTTTTCAACTCTACCAACGGTTAGATCAGATTCTTGTTGATTCGAGTGATCTTTTCTGCATCACCTTTCCTCTATATGTAGAAATGGTTTAAAATCACCATTATAATCTTCAAAATCAAATGTCTTGTTGCTTATATGTAATATTTTCCGACATACCAACATGCTACCCAATTGCTAACTATTTTCAAAATCAGAGCTTGCTTGAGCGTTGAGGATTTTTCTTCTTTTCTAACCATGCAAAGGCACAACTTGCAGAGAAAATAATTTTCGGAGCTGCTCAACATGAGATAGGTACTCCTCCAAAACAAACCCTTCCGTCATCTTCCAACCTTAGAAAATCATGCTTGGACAGATGAAAAATAATATCCTTTATTTGATTCAGGCAATCTCACATGTTCTTTCTAAATTGTTTTATTCTGTTCGAGTCTAATGCATGCATTGACAATAACTTTTATCATTTCTTAAATCTCATCCAAGATTTTCATCCTTTCCCAACGGTAGTAATTACATAACTTCCATAGAATCCCATAGGGATTGTAGTGGGGCGGTGCCCTACCTCTGTTGAGAGTTTCTAATGGTCATTTTTTTGTGTAGGGTGGGAGTGCAGATTGAAAACATAAAACTGAGCCAGGCTAGGGGATTTAAGGTACCAAACCCAACTTATGTCGTAAGAAATAAATATACAGAAATAACCACACATAAATAGCTCTATTGCAGCAAATGTTTATATACAATTTGATTTTTTTCAATAGGAGTAAGGGTGTACAATAAGCCGCAAGGCTTGCCCCAACCCTAAGCTTTTTTTTTTTTTTTGGTGGTTTTGAATACCATATTTCATATCTGACACGAGTTAGGAGCGGATGCAGGGTGGGAATGGTTAGGAACAATCATTGTAGTGGTATCCAACACCTATCCCTCACCAACTTAGTAGTACATTAACTTCTCGAATTAATTCAATGTGTAGAGTCCATACAAGCTAATGTTCGAAATGTTGGAATTGTAGTATTTAGAAACATGTATGCATCACTATATCTCTTTCGACAATTCTAAATTTACCATCCAAATTCCAAAGTTAACATAATTTTTACATATCTTCTAAACAATAACAATTACTTAAGATTATCAGAACCTTGTTACAAAACTCTTCACAACATCATCCATTTCTTCAGGGTGAAATCTCCTATAAAACCAATAAAACCGTGATTGGTTTGAGAATGGAGTGAAAAGTGACAACTCGTGGCCCAAGTTCATGAAAAGTACTTCAGTTGTGGAAGGAATTGAAGAACGAGAATATCAACTGCCACCCTACTAAATGCTATTGGTCTACATAGCGAAGTACTAAGCATTCAACAAATAAGTAACAGATAGATGGAAAATGGATAAAACAATTGTCTTAAATTGCAGAGATATTCACAAATTAAGAGAAAAGAACATACTTTTTGTTAAGTCAAAACAATCAAAAATAAAATAAAATGAAAAAAAAATTACATCTTGTTAACAATTCTCTGTCGAGAATCGGGTTGTAGTTGAGTTCTCCAATCGCCGGCATCCATGTTGTTGGATTCCACTTGAGCCGGCCTCCAATTGTTGGTTTCCATGATATTTTAAACACGCATCTTCATTGTTCCAGTGAGGATTACATTACAAGAAATTGAGGCAATTAGGAGGTGGAATATTCTACGATTAGAATGAAATCAAGAAAAGAAAAACCCTGAAACACGAACCCTTGATGAAATATGAAGAAATGAAATTGAAATCTACTGAAATAATTGTGACTTACTCGATCAATATTCGTGAAATCTAATGAGATGGCTATCAATCTGTCTTCAAATCTGAAAGGATGTACAGTTCTATGGGAGAATGAGAGAAGAGCACGGCAAAGGCAATGTCAAGACGCGCGATACGCCGACGACTCACTCCTGGGAATCCTGCGTGCCGTAGAGCTGCTCAAAGAAATACAAAAACGTATCCCCGGTACGGTAATTAAACCTTTTATTTATTTTAGGGAATACTACACTTTAACCCCTTGATGTTTTTAACACTTACAGTTAGATCCTCTCAGGTTTTTAAAACTACAATGACATTCCTTTTACTTTAATATCAGTTACAAATTTTCTCTTGTTGTGTGTTGACAACAGTTACAAATTTTCTCTTATTGTGAGTTGACAATCAATTACCTTAAGACCACTGCTGATGAGGTAGAGAATGTATAAATACATATATATTTTATCCCCTTGATGTGGTAGAGAATGTACAAACATATATCTATTTTATCCCTTACAAGATTTGAAGTCTAAAATAGCATTCAATTTTTTTGATATGCCAATTTTGTCCCTCTACCACTAACCTTCCTTCATCTTCTTCTTCCTAGCGTTTTTTAATCACTTTTGGTCTAAAACTTTTCTCAAGACTAATGCAAGCGAATCTATATATATATATATATTGTGATCATCCCACAGTCGAGTGGACCCTAGGTGGATCAGGTAAACATAGAGTCACTACCATCTAATGGATTAGAGGTGTGAATGGTTACCTATGATTATTCAATTATTATTAAATTAGACCAATAATGAAAATAAGCAATGATACAATTAGAGTCAAATTAGGAGGTTTAGTTAAGAAAGTTGAAAGGTTTTAGGCACCTACTCTCCCCCGGTTCAACCGATTATTCAGTTCACAAATATTTGACCAATTTTAATAATTATCCTATAAAAAAATTATGAAATAAAAGAACCTAAAATGATCTAAAAAAATCTAAAAGCATTAGGAATCATAAATCCTAACTTAAATCCAAACCGAAGGTGCTCTTCACAATTTACAACCAAGCATGGCGTGTTTCTCATAGGGCAGCATTAATGTCACATCCTAAACCAAATGAGATCATTGGGATACCCAAAGGTTTAGTATGCAACTCTCACCCCAAACACAATGAGAGTGGAAAGCAATAATCAAAACATAAGCAGAAGTCAATTAAATAGTTCTATTAAATACTTAAGTAAATTTTACAGATTTGGTCCTTATTACATGAAACAAAAATAAATCCTCTAATTCTATTACAACATGCACTATCAACTAATCCTTGATTATAATCTCTTTTTCCCAATGCTCTCCTTTCATATGCTAGCCTTCAATCTTGAAAAATATAAATCAACAAACATAAACTGGAAAACCCAGATGAGAAATCCTTCAATGCAAGGTATTTACTCATATTCCAATGTTATGAGATATAATATAATATAAGTAATGATAGTAACTTCTGTAAAATATAGGCATAATGGTGAATATGAACAGCAATCAACCAATATGTTACTCTCTCCAAATCTCGCTTTGGTATATGAAACAATGGTCAATATCAATACTTACCTCTATATGAGAACTGGATCAAGTACATCATACACAATATACTTACAATGATATCAACAAACAATATGCAATGAATGGGTGTTGTTAAGTATGCTAATATAATAAGTTCCCACATGATCGATCATACCTTGAGCAAGACGTCTTCTTGAACCATCCTCCCATACCAGGCCATTCTCAAGTTAAGATATTCTATGTACGTACATAGTTTTGAGGGGCTTCGACCTAGAGGGCACAATTCTCCAACTTATTTTTTATTAAGGGTAATACTCCAAGGAAACCCAATTGTAAATTCCTCAGGGAATCTTACATATGAACAACTAACAGATGATTAACATCATTCAGATATTGGGCATCGCAAACGTGAACATTCCCTCACCTATCATCTTAACACAAGGGATTAGGGACCCCCATACAAAGCCTATCCCTGTCCTTGGGTGAAAACAACATAGTCCATTATAGGATAGCAATGGTTAATAATAAGTGTAATAGTTCCATGTGTAATCTAATCCCATTGGTATTTTAGGGTATTAGACATAGCCATCACAGCAAGGCAATCCATAATGCAACTCATGATTTCAAGTCACTTAATTATCACACACAATGATTCATAGGCATATATTCAATTTAGCAAACACATGAGCACAATCCCATGATTCTGCACTAATAGGACATATTAGTCTATAATATCACATACTAAGTAAGAACACTTATATGAGCATAATAATCAATAAGATGCTTAATATAATAGAGTATAGACATCAGTTAGTAAGGCATAACAATTAAGTATAGGTAGTTTAACAAGGTAAGGCATTAAGTAGCACAAAATCACACATATGATCACAATTAATAGATATCAAGTTATTAGTCAATTTCTGTACCTAGACATGCACAAAAAGAGAGAACGGGACTATCGGAAGAGTATAGGGTTTGGTTTCTCAAGTCTCTTAAGATATCTCATAGCTAAGCTAGGTCTAGGTTAGCTAGGACTTAGGTATAAAGGGTCATATTTTGATAGGCATGCTCCAGAACCTATAAACATGGTAGACCTACTAGGTTAGGTATATTACAGGTGTTCAAATTATCAAAACTGAAAAAGGAGGTCAATAGGCTTTTGGCGAGGTACTCGACGTGCATTCGGCGCGCCGCAAATGGTAAACTGGTGCCAAACTTTATAAGACTTTGGGAAGTGGTCCATTGGTGGTTAATAGGTCAGAACTCGCCCTAACTCCCATCACAGGAAGTGGCTCTCCGTACAATCCAGGGGTTGGTGGAATGATTTGTGGGGCTCGGCGTACTTTCTGTGAGCCGAAAGAGGTCTGGGTGACATTTCCAGTGAACTGGAAACTGGTCTGTGCTGCTCGACACACTCTCGGTGCGCCGAGTGAGGTCACCAAAGTTTGTTTTGGGGAGTTTGGTTTTGGGATTTCTCCCAGAGGTCATCTTTAACCTGGGATGCTTCGAAAATACCTTTAGGGTCTTGGGATTTGGTCTATGCAAAGTTATGGCTTTCTTGGGTTCCAAGTCTAGATTTTCTGGGTTTTACCCATCTTACACGTGTATGCTTATTTACAGAGAATTGGTTAGCAATACTTCAAGGTTTTATTAATTGGATCATGGAGAAAGGGTTAGCACAATCAAACATGATCTTCTCCATGGTCATAACATCAAAATAAAAGTAAATGCACGAGACATAGAAAGAAAACTCACCTTGATGCTGTTGGGTTGTGTCCTAGATTGATTCTTCTTCTTCCTTGGTGTTTTCTGGGTTTCTCTTCTTACTCTAGGGATTCTCCACGAAATTGGATTTAGTTGGTGTGTTTTAATTCACTTAGTTACCTTCCTTTTTATAGAGTTTTAGGGACAAGGGTGTGTATTTAGAAACGGCTGGATTTGGTGATCTAGGTTTCTATTCTCTTTTACGAGATCATATTCTAAGTTACTAATTGTTTTGTAAAGCTTCTAAAGGTTCCTAGTTTTCTTATTTAGTTTGTCTTAGGACCTAAGTAATTTTCTAACTTACTATTAAGTTTGATCTTACTAAATCCTTTTAGTTTTTATTTTGCTGTTTAGGCCTAGTCAGCAAGTCAAGATTGTTGACCAAGTCAAATTGTTGACCTGTCCAGTTTTAAAGACCTTAAGGCTGCGTTTGACATAGAGAATGCAGGGTTGAATTGGAGTTGAGAACTGGAATTGAGATTGAGAATTTCAATTCTGTTGTTTGATGGCGTATAAAGAATTGGATTTAGGATTCTAGCCCCAATTTCGTGGAATTCGTTTATAAGGTAATTTGGGTTTGATCAATTATCACCTGTTCCCTTGTTTTTTTGTAAGAATTGCAAGAGCATGACTCTCTCTTCTCCCTCTCAAATCGATCCTAAAAAAAAATAAAGACAATTAAAGTAAAAATAAAATAAAATTAAGAAAAATAATTAAAGATAAAAAATTAAAAATAAAAATAAATAAAATAAAATAAAAAATAATTAAAAATTACTTAAAATAAAATAAAATAAAAATACAAGAAATCAGAAGAAAGTAAAAAACAACAATAGAAGAAAATAAAATATAAATAGAAACAAAATTAAAGGAAAATTTAAAATAAAAGAAAATCAAAATAAAAAAAATAAAAAAGAAAAGCAAAATAGAAGGTGGTGCTTGCAGATGAAATGAAGGAAAATAGAATAGAAGAAGGGGAAGAATAATGGAGGGTGAAAAAATGAAAGGAGAGTGGATTACCGTGAGGATGATTTGTGGGGTTCTGTCGTAGATGGAAGAAGATGAGATCGGAACCGCTGTTTCGGCCAATCCAAATATATATATTTAGGACAATCGAAATTGTTTGAATTGGACCGATCCGTATCGGGATCAGCCAGGACCGGTCCGATCCGCGATCCCGTGAATAAAAACCTTGATACAACTATACCCATAATTTTAAATGAAGTGACGAAAGTAGATGCCTTGAAAGAGATAATGACTATATCTAAATGATTAAATTAAACCCATAACCGTTTAAGAAGCTGGGTTCATCAGGGAACGAAGTAACCAACTGAAGGAATAAAACTAACACACTCCAAAGAACCAATCAGTCGAATCTAATTGCAAGCTTGGATTGAGTTATAACAAAGGATCCGCTCCCCTAAAAACGCACCTGCAAAGTGCAAACTTTATAGCAACCCTTTAGCATCTGTGGTCGTGCTCTTTGAATCCTTCTTGAGCTTGAATAATGGCAGTTGCAAAATCACAATTTGGGTGTGAGGGTGGTTGTATGGTTTGACCGACTGGTAGAAGGGTTGCAGCTGTGCAAAGAGGGTTGTTGGCGTTGCGATTGGGATCCGGTCAGAGAAAGAAGAGGAAGAAGTACGCTTCAGGGGAGATGGGAGAAGAAGAAGAGGTGGCTATATGTGATGGTATGGCTAAGAGGGGCGGAGATATAAGTTGGGCTGTTTGCAGGTGGCAGAGATGTTAGGTGTAAAGGGTGCGAAGATGGAGGGAGATGAAGGTATTGTGCCCTTGGGAGGTGGACTTGGGTTGCCGGAGACAAGTCACACAGCTTTGGAGAAGACGAAAACCGAAGAAATCCAAGGAAGATCAAAGCTTGACCAGGTCATCCCTCCCAAAAAATTCTCAAAAAAAAAAGCCTTCCTCTGAAGAACGGATCTCTCCTCTTTTATAAAAAAAATAAATAAATAAAAAAAAAAAAAAAAAAAAATTTGGTTGCCTTTCTTTGATATTTGGAAGCTTTCCGTGATCGCAGCAGCTGCTACTTTCGGGTTTCCTTTTCCAGTTGCAGAAGCTGCTGCAACCTTCGCTCCTTTTTTTTTATTTTTTAAAAGTAGCAATTTTTCCTTCTCTCTCTCTCTCTCTCTTTATTTTTTTTAAGAAAGATTTTTTTTTTTATGGAATCTCGCACAAATATTCATTTTATATTAATTTTATTTCTAAAATATTTTTAATTATTTTTTCATTCAATTATATTTTTTTATATTTTTGATAATTAAAAATTACTAAAACTAACCCTTCAACTCTAAAAGAGAAAGAGAGTATGGGATAATGATAGAAGCACGACAAAGGCATAGCCAGGGTCAGCACTCGAGATACAAAGCAGCCCAATATGATATATGAACCATCAGTTTTAAAGGACCTTTGATTTATTTTAGAGAAAATTACACTTTAACCTATGATATTTTTAATACTTAGAATTAGAACCCTTGAGGTTTTTAAAATTACAATGACACCCTCCTACTTTAATGTCAATTACAGATTCTCTTTTACTGTGAGTTGACAATCAAGGACATTAAGACCTTGCTGACGTGATAGAAAATGTGCAAATACATGTCAATTTGACCCCTCATAATTTTTAAGTCCAAACCCTTCTTCAATTTTTTTGATATCCTAACTTTGTCCCTCTAACAGTAACTTTTCTTCATCTTTTTCTTCGTAACGTTTTTTAACCACTTTTGTTCTAAACCTTTTCTCACGACTAATGCAAGCGAATTTGTATGTATATATATAGTCATTGGTTAAGTACCTTTTTAAATTATTTATTTATTATTATTTTTTTTATCTAGGATGATTTATTTGGTGGATTGTTTCACAGTACGAGATTTACTCAAATGATCATTTATAAATTAGGATCTAACGGATTATGCAAAATTTTATGTTGATTTCTGTTATTCATCATCCCATCATGCTCTCTCTTGATATTATTCTCAATTACAACAAAATTTCTCATACTATTCCAGGTTTAAACATTCTTTAGCTATTAGATTCATAGCTAATAGAAATAATTTTTCTTTTTTAGATTCGTAGCGAATAGAAATCTTGTTTCTGTAGTTCAAATCTCCAACACAGCATTTCTACAATTCATCCACAACATCCCACTACTTATCAGTACCAAGATACTTAAATTCCAACAAAATATCAGAAAATTAAGCTTGAACAAGGAGAAAGAGAAAGAAAATTGAACATCATTAAAGTCGTAAATCAAATAGTCATATTCTTTCATCGATAAATAATGAATGTGAAGAACAAAATGTGAGCTTGAACTATTTTTGCTGCGAACAAGAAATTCCAATCTGAGTTGGTTTGTCGAAAAGGATTGAAACCACCTCCATTTGGGATTAACATTATGTTTTGAGATGCGAGCTGGCTTAGCTCCCCCTTTGCAATTCTTTAATAAAAACTACCTCGACACCGCCTGCAGGTGGTAAGAGAAGGCGTTTATCTTGATCCATATCATCGCTTTCGGTTGGCTCATGTGGAGTGTTGGTTGAAAAGGATTTTGACCAACCTTTTGAATGACAAATGACAAACAAACATTAACAGATATGCAACCAACAAAATCAAATTCAAACAGGAAAATAGGATACTAACCAGAGCAGCCATATTTTGAAAATAACTTCATGAAAATATTTTAAAATTAAAAAGATTTTAAGAAATGAAATAATCTTGAAAAACGCTTCGTTCTTCAAGATTATTTCATTCGACACAGCCTCCTGTGATCTTAGAAAGCAGAGTTGACAGAGATCAAATCTCCAAACTATAACCTAAGACAATATCCCAATTGATTGAAAATCCACGTACGACCCAAAGCTATACAATAGAATTAACAACATTTATGACAAAAAGCATAATTGTTTCAAACATAATTTGCCTTTCCTACTATTTTATAGAATCCATATTCTATTGTATTTATTCTCTTGTATTGCTAAAGAAAAATAGAAATATCTATTGCAGTATTAACTCCAAACCAAAGACAATGCATATCCAAATAAAGTCCACACCGAAAGACAATGCATATCCAACTCAACTCCAACACAACATAACCTAAAAATGATAAATGTGAACAGTCCTAGAAAAGCTATTACAATGAAGATTTTCTTATAAATAGGAATTTTATAAAGAAAAATAAGTACGTTGTAGCAAAACAAAAAAACGGATCAAATAGATCCTCTAGGGTGACTATCACTAGCACGACTACAAAAACGACCACGACCACCCTTCAATATAGAAGATCACAAAGTTACAACACAAAATGCAAATTAAAAATAAGATCAAATTAAAGTATTAATATACCTTCCCTCTCACTGAACCATGCGATGATTTAGAAGAGCTTATTGGCATGTGTGCCGATTGTGCCCAAATTGTTTGTAGTCAACGAAGCTGTCATGACCCAAACTTAAGGAGATTCTCGTAGAAACCTTTATGTTCGAACCGCAACTCTCACCCCAACTTCATTCGGCTGTGACTCTAAGGCAAAGATCTTGCCCGATTGAGTCGGTTGCTGCCGTGGGGCTCCCTTCTTAGCTCCTTTCGGCTGAGCTTGCTGCTGTACCGGTTTAGGGTTCTGTTGGTAGTGTGGTCTTGGTACGAACTGTTGCTGCTGTTGGGGGTTCTTAGGTAGTAGACAGTCCTTGATATGATGTCCCAATCGTCCATAATTGAAGCATCTCATGATCGGGGCCAGAAGTGCTGAAGTGCTGGTTGGTCCTTGTGTTCTTTGCCGCTTTTGAGCATCAGTCGGGTTCCTTCTGAAATTTCCAGGTCTGAAAGTGTTCTTCGCCCTTTGATCTTGTACCTTTCGGTATTCCGTCATATCCTTCTCGACCTTTCATGCACAGTCCATAACTTGATAATACTCTGTGAATTCCCTCACAATTAATTGGATTTTGACGCTCGCA
>JAUPMG010146284.1:0-10130 GCA_031762675.1 Pachysandra terminalis
CTAGGTTTCGTGTCGCCGACAGGGGAAATGGCGAAATGTCGGCGACATTTCGCTCGGTGTCGGCGACATTGCGAACCGTGCCTATAAATAGACTTGCATTCGATTAATTTCAAAGGAGTTCTTATTAAAGGAATTCCCTAAGTACACTTTTCGATCATCCCAAAGAAACACTTCCTGATAACGATTTCACTGACTTTGAAGTACCCTCACAAAGGATTACTTCGAAGTCAGGTTATTACCTCTCCATATGTCACCTTCGAGTGACAGATATGGAAGTACACTTTCATTCACTAATTTTGAAGTACCCTTAAAAATAAATACTTCGAAGTCATGTTATTCTCTTCATATGTCACCCTCGAGTAACAGTTATGGATTCAATTTCACTAAGTTTGAAGTACCTTTAAAAGGGAATATTTCGAAATCATGTTTTTACCCCTCCATATGTCACCTTCGAGTGACAATTACGAATTTGTAGTATTTAATTATAGAATTTACTTAACAGTACTTCGGAGTATACAGAAACAGGTTATTACTCTCGAGTGCACTCTTAAATACATTCAAGCTACAAACTAGAGTTCGAAGTCATTCTTATTTATCCTTAGGAGTTGACTTCGAATGTTATTTTGAATAAACCACCTTGATTTCTGAAAAATCCCTAGTGGAAAAGGCTTCAAAAGTCGGAATTACACTATCTTCAGGGAATAGTTCCTGAAGATGGTTTCCTACATACTTTGAGAAATCACTTCTTACTTTATTTCAAAAGAGTTCACAAGGGAATATATTTACTTCTGATGTCATTAAAGTTGAGGGCATTCGGATTGATTACTTGAGCTACAAACCTTAAAGGATTCCAAGATAAACTCCTCTTTATAGGGACTATTGGTCATGAAAACGAGTTCTTTGATGAGAAACTTACATTTTATATCTTTATATGGGTAATTCGAGAATATACTGGTCACTTTGTAAATATATGGAGTTATTTTGGCTTCCTTTGAAGGAAGATAGCCGTCAAAGGGAGTTCTCTCGAGATAAATGAAGTCCAGAAAGGTATTTATGACATTTAGTGACTCCTTTATCTTTAAAGTTGATTGAGATAGATTCCTCAGAAGGTGCAACATGTGATAAAACCTCAGCTACTTATAATATCTGATGTATAACTTATCTAAATGGGGTTTTGTCTTATTTGGAATGGCGGCAAGAATGGAAACGTTGCTTTTAGATCTCTATGCATGCTACACGTGTCGTTTAATCCGTTTTCTTCTAGATCTAAAGCAACCTATCACAGAGCAAGTTAGTAGATTCAAAGTGACTCATCTCTCTTTCTGGAAATAACTTAGGAATGTTGAAATACACGTGGCATTCGAGATATGTTCTGATGCATGGGGATATTTATGAGCACCTCTCTAGACACTTGACTGAATCACACTTGTCCTAATTTGATAGGCTAAATTCCCTATAAATAGCAGAGTGCATTTTCCATTAAAGACAATTTTAGAAAGTTGAATCTCTGAGAAATTCAAGAGGTAGAAGACAACAGTGAGTAAAGACATTGAAAGAGAGGGGATAGTCAGTCATATACTGTATTTCTCAATACATGATATAGACTTCGAGTCATTCAAAATCTAAGGTTTTCGTGCTCTGAGATATGCGTTGTAACTGACTTACAATTATTTCAATATCCTTTCCCCTTTGTCTCCTCTCTTTGTCTTATTCACAGATCATGCTTGTAAAGAAACGCTCTTGATAGAATGACTGCGTGACAGTTTAGGCTATCTTGAGACAGATTCTCTAAACTTATTTCTCTGGAAGGGTGGTTGTATTGGTCCATTTATATTATATATTCATTTTTAATATATTGTCAATTACAAATCCCGGATCAACAATGAAAATTAACCCTAAGCTTAATCTAAAACCAATATTAATCCTAATCCTAAACCATTCTTATCTAAATACCTTTACTTTTTTTTTTTTGACCTTTTTTATATTTCTTTAATTTCCTACACTTATTTAAAATCCATCTAATTATTTACTAATACCCAAAACATCCTTCTCACCACCAATTTTAGAATTTGACAAATTATAGTCATTCGACGAGTTCCATATGAACAGATCAAATCCAAAATTGAAATATTTTTCTGACTTACAAAAGTCCCAAATTTGACCCAAAACAATATTAAGGGTAAAAAGGTAATTTTTTCTTATGATCTCAAAACCAGGCGATGATATACTCGTTGGAATCCATTTTCAGCCTAGAATTAATTTCTAATGTCAATCATAGATATTGGGAGATGAAGCGCGTGGGGCCACTGAGGGTATTTTGGTAATTTCACAGAATTTTTGGAATTTCAAGAAGAATTTTGGCTCAAATAGATGAATTGAAATTGAGATCAAAGATGAAAATATGCCAAACTCAAGTTTTCAGAAGCTGTAAAAATCAAAAAACTTTTTTTTTTTCGTATAAATTGGAGTGTCTACACTTTTTTCTTGGCTTTTCTTTCTTTTTTTTTTCTCATCCTATTAAGAATCCTGTTTGAGAAATAGATCTAATCATATTCTTGATCTCAATCTATACATAATTCTTATTGTTGATAAAATGATTAATCTTATGGAGATCATCCTAAGTTTTGCAGTAGTGAAGTGACAAGATTTTCTTTTTTACTATTATTATTATTATTATTATTATTATTTCCTTTGACCAACCTAAATCACTTGCCTATAGATTACGGCTCCGCCCGAACCCGACCAAGCCCGGCCCTTTGCCACCCCTGGGTCAAATAAGCTCACCTATTTTGTTGGGTTGCGATTAGATAAAGTAGTTCCACAAGGTGTGTTGTCTGCTGAACAAATCATTATATGATAAGTACTGTGTCAGTTAAAGATTTAAATACCTCTGATGTATGTGTAGGGTCATGATTTGCTCCACATGCAACACTAAGCAAATTTAGGTATGATGTGCGTATCAGAATTTTATTCCTTTTCTCATTTTTAGAATACATATCTAATTTAATAATTAAAAAAAATAGTTTTAATTCAAAAAATTAAATTTAGATATCTAATAAGAGACCAAGGATGGATTTGAGACCATTTTTCACATCTGAGACTGGAAAAGGTCATTAGTAGGCCTATTTGGTCCGCTAATATTACAGATTTTTATACTTAGAATATATATAATTATATACTTAGATATTTTAAATTTTATTTTCATAAATATATTTAGAAATTTTTCTTCAAAACTATTGATTTTTTGTATTTAATATCAGGAAAATTTAGTTTTAAGGGTCATGTTGGATTGGGCTTGGAGGGTTGCCCCAATGCTCACTTGTAGCTGGTGCCTCATGAAGTATGAAGTCTGAGATTCGATTCGATTCTGCGGGGCGTTTCACTTGGGGCCACTGGAGGTTTACCCGGTTGGTAACTTCAAGGTCTTGGAGATTAGTCGTGGTGCGCGCAAGCTAGCCCGGACACCCCAATTAAAAAAAAAAAAAAAAAAACTGTTATACTTATGTGCAAGCTTGGTCTGAGCTACACAAAAGCCTGGCCTTTGCCAACCCTAACACCCAGCCTCAAACCCAATAAGACCTGCAACCAATGGCATAATAGGGTCTGGTTTTGGGTATATCGATACCTGAACCCGACCCATTGACAAAGATAAAGGTCAGTTACACAAACTTCCCTAAGGTTTGATAAAATTACAGATACCTCCTCTCACATTTTTGAAGTTACCCAATCCCCTTAAGATTTTATAGCTTGTAACTCTTATCTCCCTCTATTAAAATTTAAAACTGGTGTTAGCTGAGTAGACAAGCTGAATTTAATTTATTCGGACCATTTTACCCTTTTATATGTGAATTATATTCTTGTTTTATGCTTATTTCCTATATTTAAAAGTTTTAACAAGGAAATAAGCATAAGAAAAATATTACTTATGGAGGGGTATTAAAGTCTTTCAAAAATAATAATATTTATTACTAGAATGATCTTCTGACACCTGAAAAGACATTAATACCTCTTTGCAATTGCTTCACACAATGGCCTAGAGGTGGAGAATTACTGGCGATTCATTCCACATGACCTCCCTAGTGTTGATCCAATAGGGGTATTCTTGTCATTTGATAAACTTAGGTGTCATGATAAATTCGGTTAAATGTGAAATGACGCAATTACCCCGCAAGTCATAAAAAATTCAATATAAATGGGATCTTCTAGCCGTTTAACGGTTACTGAAGATGACAACCTGAGTCTATTTAGAATAAATTCAGCTCATAGCTGTCTTCATATATCCCTGTGCTTCCTTTGCTTCATTTGGAATTCCAGCCCTCTCATGAACAGGAGAGAAGCAAAGAAACTGGTTTAATTAGAAAGAAAAGATTATATTCAAGGAATTAAAGAGGGAAAATTGAAAGTGGAAACAAATCAGATGGTTTTGCTTTAGATTCAGACATGATTTTGGTGCTTTATATGCCAGAGAACAACTGTGATAATGGGGTTTTTTGCATTGAGCGCATAAATGTCTGTTTTAGATTTTTTTCTTGAAGTAAAAGCCTAGCAAACCAATTTGCTTTTCATATTGTAATGGTTTTCAAAACAAAGAATCATAAGATAAAGACAAAGAAGAAGAGGAGGAAAAAGAAGAAGAAGAAGAAGAAGAAATAGTGATTGAATTCAAGCATTTTTGAATCATATACTGACTCAGTTTCTGCTCATAACAAATCCCAGTTGATTCTATAGAACCCACCCACATCACTTGGTTCAATTTGAAGCACGGCTTTGGAAAGGAAGCAAGATGCGATCAAACATTGGGAATGAGAATGCAGAACCAATAACATCAAGATTGAGGGTGCGACAACGGGTTCGGTACTCTGAGATCGATTATGAAGACGAACAATATGTGCCGCCTCGCCAAGGTCGTAGGAGAAGGAGAAGTAGAAGAGTCAGAAGAAGAAGGGGATCTTCATCATCTGCTCGGAACTCCTCAAGTGAAGCAGAACAAGAAAGCAGTGATTCTGGTACAAGAAGGACAGTTTTGTCCTGGATGATTGATATGGGAACCATTTCCTTGAATGAGCTAGTGTGTCATATAGGTTCTTACCCTGCAAAGTTACTTGGGGTGGGACGCATTAGGAGGGATGGCATTTTTTGTTTGTGTTGTTTTAAAGTATTTACTGTTCCTGAATTCCAGATGCATGTAGTCGGTAGGTTGCAGAAACCATACCTGAATACAGTTACTGAAAGGGGATTCTCCCTTTTAAGGTGTGAAGTTGATGCATGGGAGCTTAATGAGCCATCTTCAAACGATGGGTTCCAAATTATCGGTCAGCGCAGTGGCGATTCTGATAAGTTTGATGATGTTTGTGCCATTTGCGGGGACGGAGGGGATATGATCTGCTGTGACAACTGCCCTTCGACTTTTCACTACAAGTGTATGGGATATCGAGTATGGATATAATCTGAAATTTTCAGTAAAAAACTTTGTAATTTCATCAAAGAAACAAGATCTTCTGGTATGTTTTTTTATACATTGTTGAAATTCTGATTGCAGGAGATTCCTATAGGCAAATGGCGCTGCCCATATTGTCTCTGCAGACTTTGCGGTATACATGGTGATCCTGAATTATGTTCAGTTAAATTCCTTAAATGTCATCACTGCGAACAGAAATGTGTGTAGTAATTCTCCATCTTCCTAATTTTAGCAGAATTATGTTCTTGCTACAACTCTGTTATGAAGGACATACTTTTGAATTAAGCTGAAAAATGTGTTTCAACTTTTTGCCTGTTGTAGATCATCCAAGCTGTAAGGGAAGAGATGATGTAGCTTTTGATTTCAAATTCCCATATGTCAACTTTTGCAGGAAGAGTTGCAGAAAGGTACGACTTCTTATTTGAAACTGTGATGATTCTGTGTTCCAGGTTATTGCAAAATTTCTCAGATTTTCCAAAATTCAACCTAAGGAAGTTCTGAAGGATGAAATATTCCATTGTGAAATTATCTAGATGTGATTTCATGAATTGGCGAATTGAAGAGATAACTAACCTGATTGTTGTTTCCAGCTCTTTGAGAAACTGCAGAGGCTTCTGGGGTGTAGGCAAGACTTAGATTCAGGATATTCATGGACTCTCATCCGGCGTTTCGATCAAAATTCGGTCACACTAGTCTTTGATTCAGAAAGAAGAGCTTTATGCAACGCCAAGCTTGCTGTAGCATTGTCTGTTATGAACGAGTGCTTCGAGACCATAATCGATAGGCGAAGTGGCATTGATTTGACTAAGAGTATTGTCTATAATTATGGGTAAGAAGCTTGGAAACACCAGTAATCTTCCATGGATAGCAATTGATATTCTTTTTTTCCTTCCCTTGTTCTTCATTTTCTGTTAGTAATGATTCAGGTCTCCAATACAACTTACTGAAATATTCAAATGTAGATGTAAGAAGATATTAATAATCAGTTGTATTAATCTGTCTCATGCATTTGGGTATCTGTTAAAAGAATGCTCATAAGTCTCTATCTTGACGAGCTCTTTAGAATTATTTTTTTGTTCGCTCGCCGCCTTCCATTTCTTTCTCTATTTGGATTTTCCTTGTCTTAAAAATGAAATTTCCACTCTTTTGCAATTGCTCTCACTTCACACTTGAAGTTTATGTACTGCTCTATGAACTAACACTATTTGAATTCTTTTTTCTCCATAGGTCAAACATCAATCGACTCAATTTTAGTGGCTTTTATACTGTTATTCTGGAGAAGGATGATGAAATCATTTCTGTTGCGGCAATCAGGTATCGGTTATCAATTTTTATTTATAGTATGCTTTTGTGGCTTGGCTTTTCACATTCATGAGAATAAGATCAGAATTAAGACTATTTTTTTTTTAAGACCCAAAATTAAGAATAAATGATGACAAACTAACAAGTATTTATTATTAGAATTGTTTCCAATATATTTAGATGCCTAGTTCTTGAAGTTGCATTATTTTTTAATTGCATAGAATCTGGAATTTATATGGAATTGGAACTTCAACAAGATGCAAGTGTTTTTTTTTTTCTATTAAAGAAAAGGTTCAGTGAAATGCATGTGTTTTTCTTTCCAACAATCTGATTAAGAGAATGCCAACAGAAAACCTAAGTTACTTGATCATTACATGGTTTTATAGGATTCTTGAGACCAGGGAAGCTGAGATGCCTTACATTGGGACCCGGGTCATGTATAGACGCCAAGGGATGTGCCGTCGACTACTAGATGCAATTGAAACTGTAAGTTATGAAAACTTCAAAATCAGAATGGAGGTCAAACCTGAAATTGAGGCTTTTCCCATCATTGAACTCCCCTTCCCCTTTCTTTTTTTTTTTTTTGGGGGGGGGGTATTAATTTTTCAGCATATCTTTGTATGAACTGACTGGTTGATCTCATATGTTGGTTGTACTTGCAATTATAGATCTCTCTTGTCCTAGTAGTTCTTCAGTTGTTCTGCCTAACCCAAATCATTAATCTTTTTATTTATTTTTAATTTTTTCTTGGATTAAGTTTTACATTAGTCAAAGCTTGGTATTTCTTGTTTGGTATAAGCTTGGTATTTCTTGCTGCAGACATAATTATTTTCTAACTTTATCTCTACTTCTTGGACTATGTTTTCATGTGAATACAATTTTCAGCTTCTCGGCTTCTGCAATGTTGAGAAACTGGTCGTCCCTTCTGTCCGCGAACGCGTAACAAAGTGGGTTCAAGGTTTTGGTTTCCATCCCGTTGACAGATATCACCAGATGGGATCGAGGTTCATAAACGAGGTGGTGTTTCCCAATGCGATAAAACTACAGAAGCTCATTCCAAATCAGGAATTCGCTGAAGAAAATGTAGCAGACGGTGTTGGAGGTACTTCTGTGAACTATATCTTCTACTCGTCTTTCATTCAACTTCCATTTTCATTACTTCCTTGCCTAATCCTATGTTCTTTAAGTGCAGCTTCGAATGCCGGTGGAATCCAGATGGCTGAGGAGAACAGTAGAGCCGGTGTTGCAAATAATGCTTCTAGCTCCACTCCTCTTGATCTGAACCACCAACCTGCAAATGGGGTTGGACTGAACAATGCTGGTAACTCAGCTAATCAATCTCAAAGTGTCAACTATAGATTACATCAGTTTATCTCTCTCACCTGAGGCTAGTTTACTAGTCCTGGATTCTGGATTGCTTAGTTTCGAGTCTTTGTAGTATTATAAGGATAGGCAATTATGGATTGTTCAGATAGTGTTGGTACTGTGAGTTTCTTTTAAGTTTGGATGTCTTGCTGATAGTTTGACATATCGAAGCACCGTGTCGTGCTTCAAACATTTTAATTATCAAACATCTTGTTAATATCCTTGATCTATTGCTGCAATGAGTGTAGTGAATGGTTCAATACCATCTCTCTACCAAAAGTTTGAAGGCAAGTTCAGCTTTATTCAGGAGGCACAACAAAACCATAGTTGCTTATTTGCAACTCTTTTCACGGCTTGTTCCTTGAATAAATTCAAGAGGATGATAGGCACGCGGTGGCTTATTCATGAATTCAGTCTCTTGGCAATCTCCTCACATCTATATGATCTAAGGCAGCCGTTGACGACAAGTCGAGTTTGGTTACTTATTGATCATAAGTCCACCTGTGGGTCGGGTTTGGGTTAGGAGTTTATAATTCGTGAATAAACCCGTCTGATTCGTCGGGTTATTCTAGTTAAAAAATTTATACACCTTAATTATTGTATAGAAATTTAAGTAACCCTATATAAGCATAATGATAAATTAGAGTTCTTTATTTATCCTCTCTTCTATCTCTCACATTCTCATTGACGCAAAAGAAGTTGAAGATTGAAGAGAAAATCCATCTCTATTTTCCATCTTCCTTCGTCTCTCACAAGACTTGAAACTTCCTTCAAACCTTCTGCTTTTTTTCTCAAATCGTCTCCGACCTCTCTTTTGCAAGTGATCATCCAATTCTTTCTCAAGTATATTCTTTCGATTTTTTCTCTATTTTCTAGTTGTTAAGAGATTTTTGGTCGTACCTAAACTCTCTTGTTTTTTTTCCCCCTAAAATATGTTATACAGTTTCTCTTTCCATTCTGCTGGGATTAGGTTTTACCTATTTAGCCTCTTTCCATTTTCGTCACAGATCTATGTTAGTAGTTTGTTTGTCTTCATTTAAAAAAGATTTTTACACATATGCAGAATCCTTGAAACGCAACCTCTATAAATGTTTTTACAGCGGATTTTCTACATAAAACGTCAAAAACCAAATCGAAAAATACCCCTATTCTAGAAGAGGAATTTAAAAAAAAAAAAAAAAAAAAATTAACATTTAAGCTATTAGAGAAAAAATTTACAAAATAAAATAAAATAATAAAAAATTAGACGGGTCACACCGGTTGCAAGTTAAAGCGGATTGGGTGAAGGTTGAGCTCACGCACACCTCAAAAAATAATAGGAATTTTTTAAAATTTCCCGGGAAATTACTGACGATGCAAAGAGACGATCTCCACCACCAGTTTTAATGGCGGACAGATCATCTATCTCTCTCTCTCTCTCTCTCTCATACAAACCAAACCATATCAAACCCTACTCAACACACTAACCATCCATGGCAAGACCCAGTTCAGAGCTTCTGCTCCTTCACTCGCCTCTCTCAACTTGTTCTTCATCTCGATCTCTTAATCCTCATACTGTAAGATCTCCACAGAGACATTCTTCTATTCGATTTGGAACCAGAAAAAAGCCCATTTGTTCTTCGATCACCGAAGCTCGCTCTGACATTCGAGCGGAGGACATTGTCGTCGTCGGTGCTGGAATCGCCGGTCTCGCGACCGCGCTTTCCCTTCACAGGTTTGATTCACCAAACCTAGATTCTTGATAATTTATTTCTTCCTTATGAATTTCTATATTGATCCACTTTTGATCGAATTCTGTGAGAATTAAGGAGATTGCTTTGTTAATTACCAGACTTGGAGTTCCATCACTGGTGCTCGAACAGTCGGAATCCCTTAGGACTGGTGGAACCTCGCTCACCCTTTTTAAGAATGGGTGGCGGGTATTGGACGCCATTGGAGTCGGAGGCGATCTCAGGAGCCAATTTCTTGAAATTCAAGGGTAATTTTATTTTCATTTTGCATATTA
>JAUPMG010146295.1:0-11127 GCA_031762675.1 Pachysandra terminalis
ATGTGTTCTAGAGTGGGAGGAATCTATTAGCGAGTGTTTTAATGTTTTGGTGTTTCAGGGTTCTTTGGGGATTTTTTGTATTTGTGTTGTGTTCCCAATGTACACACTTTGTGTACATAGGGTCCTTTCTTTCCTTTTAGAATTTCTGCTGTAATTGTAAAATTGCTAATGATAGAATATATCATATTTTACCGATCAAAAAAAATTTAACATATGCTTTTAGACTAGGTCACAATAAACTGATAGTTGAGGGAGATACTTTAGTTGTTATTAACTGGGTTACAGGAGGTTCCATTGGCTCTTGGAGTATATAGAGCAATGTTAAGTTAATTAGATCCTGGCAGACACCTGGAATGCGTATTTTCACTGGGTGAATAGGCCTGTAATGATCAAGTGGATTCTTTAGCTAAGGATGGAGCAACGAGATAGAATAGCTTCTACAAAGAATGATTATCAAGGTCGGACATTATAAGATGTTGGGAAATAGGGGTGCTGTGGAATAAGTACAGTTTTTGGTTATTGTGGAGAGTTGTGGGTCTGTTTCTAGGCTTTTCTGCAGGAGCAGACCTGTTTTTTAGCCTTTTCTTCTACTCTTTTTGACCATTTCTGTACATTCTCCTTTTCTTCTTTTGCAATAATATTTTCGTTATCGATCAAAAAAAAAGAGAATAATTATCAGCCGAACAGATGACATAAGTTTTTGAAACATTGGAGTGTTGCTCTCCTGTTTCTTGTGGTTGTATTACAATATTTTCTTATCCAGTTTTTTTTGTAACAGTTTGCTGTTTTGCTTTTCTTTGATAGTTTAGGGGTTTAGGGACTTATCTCAATCCCTGGCTATGCTTTTGCTATTGTATTACAGGTTGTAACTTGCTGTATCAATAACTCTGTGTTTTAACCACCAAATAAATAAATAAACAACGGTTACATTTGGGGACGTAGAAAAAACACTCAACAAAAATCTATTTTGCTTTAAAAGTTGGCTTTTTCCTTTGGACTGCTGCTCTTGACAAATCTCTGACTGTTGACCATTTGAATAGTAGAGGTCGGATGATCCCCAATAGGTGTGTCTTATGCAAGAAGGACGCAGAATCAATGGATCATTTACTTATTCATTGTCCTGTGGCATATGTGATTTGGCGATGGTTTATTAACTTGTATGATTTTCCTTGGGTTCAACCTCAGCACTTCTCTTCTCTTTGAAGGCAGAGAATGCGATGCCGTTCAGATCATAAGGAAAGTTAAAAAAATTACATCTATTTATGATTTTCGCGTTCTCCTTTGTGCAGGGATATCTCCTTTGATCAGTTTTGGGAAGTATATCTTTAGCTCCATCGACTTTGTTGAAACTCTCCTATGGGTTTTATAGCGGTACAAGGATGCTCTTTCTTGCTACTTTTGTGGTGGTTCTGCTTTTCTTTCTATTCTTTCGCTTTGTTTTGCTTTAGTCTTCCTTTTGGTTTTTCCTTGTGTTTGTATACTGTTGGTGTACAACTGAGGTGTAATCTCTATCTTCTTTTTTTCCTTTCTATATATTTTACCTTCCACATCAAAAAAAAAAAATCTATTTTGCTTTGCTTTGATAGTGCAGGGATTTATCTCAGGAAGATTCTTTCTTTTCTTTACTTTTTACTTTTTCTTCTTGTGCTTTTGGATAACCCAGAAAATGGGACCTCTCCCTCAGACGTATCTACTTATCACTGTTTTTACCATATAATGACTTCATATCAGAACATATGGAAGAGGAAACAACCTTTCTTTCTTGATATTTTCAGCCTCGTCAATTGATAAAACAAAACCTTCATTCATAATGAAAAATGTTTTTTTTTCTGGTAGAAACAATATAGAAATATAATTTTCAATAAAAATCCTGTCTGCAAAACTTTATGGGGCTCAAAGACTAACAATATCTAAAATACTAGTATGAAGGATGAGTTCTTATCATTTTAAAATGCTCAAATATTGTTTTAGAGGAAAATGAAAAATAAGTATCCACATACCATTTTGATTTATTGCCTTATATGCCAAAGACGAATACAATGACCCCAGCAAGCCTGCCTCTGATACTTGTTTTCCTAATAAGCTGTCAAGCAACTGTAGACAAAACAAATTAGGGAGGGAAGAACAAGAAAAAGAAAAGAAGAAGAAGAGAATATTCATTAAATCCAGCTAAGCATAACCAACTTCTCTATTACATCTCAGGGAAAGAAAATATGATCAACATTATGTAATGAAAGCTACAAACTTGTAGCTGCATTGTGTAAGACAAGAGGCCAGACAAGGTTACATTACCAACAGAAATGGCATCTAATTCATATAATAAATCAAACTTACAAAAGCAACAATTATCTGTGTTTTGGTTTTCTTTCAAACATATTAAGAAACATAAAATAGAGGTTGCAACTTTTTTTAACATAGGAACC
The DNA here is from genome assembly GCA_031762675.1 of Pachysandra terminalis. Taxonomy (NCBI): domain Eukaryota; kingdom Viridiplantae; phylum Streptophyta; class Magnoliopsida; order Buxales; family Buxaceae; genus Pachysandra; species Pachysandra terminalis. The sequence goes on from JAUPMG010146295.1 coordinate 2,424, forward strand.
TAAAATCTTCAAAGTTGCATTACAGAGGAAATAATCTAGAAAACATCTAACAGTTTTTTTTTTTGAATAATTAACGAAGACAACATTAAAACTCAAAAAGAGAGGAGAACATACAATGATCGTGAAGTGTGATCATGGATAAAACCTCCCAAAATATCCCAATCAATCCCCTATTTGATACTTTTTATCACCAGATTCAACTTGACTTAGGTTATGCATTGGGAATTCAAAATGCCACTAAACTGTTGGGGTTGGAGGAAGAAGAAGAGGGAAAGGAAAAGAAGAGACATTCTGTGGAATTTATGCCCAGCAGTTATTACATGAACTGTTTAGTGCAAAAGGAATCAAAGAATATTCAAAGGGCAAGAAAGGAAGTTTATAAGTTGATCGACAACACTCTATCCTTACTTTTTTTCTGGGTTTCTAATTATAGTGAATTTAGGAAGGTTAATTATACAGATTTTGACTGTAATTGAGGTTTGAAATGGGATTCTCAGAACCACATGTAAACGTTGTTTTCTGGTTTCTCTCTAACACTTCTATATCATATACTTACTGTACAGTTTGTCTTTAATGCCACATTAATACAATGATATATTTATTGATTCAAAAAAAAAATAAAAAATTGCCTCCCCAGTCGCCCCTTTCTTGGCTAACCTATCTGCCAAATCGTTAGCATAACGTGAGAAAAAAAACATTCAACCCTTTATCTAGATCTCTGATCATCCCAACCAAAACCAGATGTGCAACTCTCCAGAAGCAAGGCACAGACTGTGAGAGTCAACCAATCACAATAGCCGAATCACCCTCCACCTCAAGATCAGACACATCCAAAGCAACCGCCTCTCTTAGCCCAAATAATAAAGTATGCACCTCAGCTCTCACTGCATCACCATCACCAATCAGACCAGAAAACATCTAACAGTTTCTATAAGCTTCCAGTTACCCTAAAATGGCTCCATGAGTGCTATAACCTCCACACTGTGGACGGGGATGCGATGAGAGCCAAGCTAATTGCTCTTTTAGTTTGGTCGAGAAAAGCCAAAGATCTGAATTCCAGAACATGTGCATAGAGGGTGATTCTTGGAAGGTATTCTACTGGGTTGAGAGTATCAGTGGGGTGCTCTTGGAGGTTAATTCACCTAGTTACTCTTGTTCGAACAACGAAATCGAATGGTACATGGAAGGTATGCAAATAACTTTTCTAACAAAAAATAGGGTTCATACCTGAATATTCCCGCGATCTTTCTTCGATTAGCGTCTGCAACTTTCAAATAGTCACTGGAGAGGCGTTTTTCAAAGCTGAGCCTCGCATCTTGGTAGGAACTGGGAACTGGGAACTGAGAAGTACCCGCCAAATTGCCCTTACAGGATAGCAAAATTTACCTTCTAGTTCCATTGAAATCAGGTGATTATCATTTATTAAAGGGTTCGATTCTTTCGAAGCATTGGAATTGATGTTAGAAATTATAATTCCAATTCTGATTTATGGTGAATTGAAATTGAGCAGAATTGTGATTCGAGTTAGGGTCCGTTTGGCGTAGCTTCTCACAGAAGGAAGGGCTTCTTTTGAAAGTCCTTCCTAAGAAGAGCTTCATAAAACTGCTTCTAAAGAGAAGATAGAGTTTGGTAATGAAAGTGCTTTTAAACAAAGAAGTGATTTAATTACACGGAAGGTGTTTGGCATTAAAAGTTTAAAAGCACTTTCCCTGCAAAAACAATATACTTCTTACGTTTATACCCTTTTATATTGTGATTAGTATAATATTTCATCATTACCTCCTAGATATTGCTCTATTCATTTTTATAATATCAAAATTATAGAACAGAGAGAAAATTATATTATAAAATAAAAAATCTTTAGCCTTATATAAAGGAAAGAAGTACAAACATTCAAAAGATAAAGTGATAATAAATTCATAGCAAATTCACTAAGATGAGTTCTCCATTGCAACTAATATTCCATCACGTATAACTCCCATCTCTCTTTGCAAACAATGATCCAATGTTCCAATAGAAACGTCCTCATTTCTAGGATCCTCTTCATCACTTAGATAGTCCTCGTCATCATCATATCGTTGAAATTCTCGATCTGTTATAGCCTCCTGTCTAATAAAGTTATGGAAAGCCATAGAAGCAACAACGATTAACATTTGTTTTTGAAATGAATAGGGAACCATACACTTTAAGATTGGCCAACGAGTCTTCCAAACACCAAAACAACGCTCAATTATGTTTCTGAGTGAGGAATGTGCATGATTAAATAATTCTTTAGCACCTCTTGCTTTACTACCTCGGCGAAAGTCTTGTAAGTGGTAACGGAATCCCTTGTATGGAGCCAAAAATCCCGTCATATTCGGCAAAGGGTTCGTGGTGCTTGTTGGTACCACCACCACCAGTTGCGAAAGAGGAGCGAAGATTGAAACGGCGTTGGCGATGGTTTTGAGGTCGTTTGGGAGAGTGAGACATGAGAATGAGAAATAACAGAGCTGTAATGCAGAGGTTTACAAAAAGCATGCCCATTAAACTACCTCTCTGATCTCTGCAAAGCTTTTGCCTCCAAACAGAGAGAGAGGGAGAGAGAATTACGGAATTCAAAGAGGGGGGTTTTGAGGGGATTTTGGAAGTATTCTACTTTTGAGATGGAGTAAATAGATTACTTTTAGGGGGTAAAATTGTATTTTTAAAAGTATCACTTAAATGATCCGTCACTTCCCGCAAACGTAGTTTTAAGAAGTCGGTATCCCTCAACTTTTCTAGAACCGACTTTTCAAAGAAGCCCTTGTGCTAAAAGAACTTTTAAAAGATTTCACCAAATACCGAAATATCGGATAAAAAGCCCTTTTAGGTCTAGGAAGGGCTTCTTGGCCCTTAGGAAGCTGCGTCAAATGGACCCTTAGTCTCCCGTGCCAAGAATGACTTTTCAGCACGGTGTTGAACATGTATTTTAAGCTATGGATTGTTTTTAATAAAATTTGAATCGTTAGAATAAATCATAATAGAAAACCGACAACCGGAACATAGAAATCCAAAGTAAAGGAAAAGTTTGTCATCCACGGTATTTTGAATTTACAGAAATCATTGAAACTCAATCTCCTCTTTGGTTTCAAACTCTCCAAAAACCATTCTTCTTCTTCATTTTTGGTATTCATCTTCTCCATACCCATCTTCACCGATAACCCTCGTCAACAAAACCCTTATACTATGTTGTAGAAGCACATAGATCAAAAAAGGTCACATGGCATGATCGCACAAGGTGGACCCCATTAAAAGATAATTTTTATAAATTAAATAGAGAATTATCTATTCGCATAGGAATTATCTTCAAATCTGAATAATTTCTACTAAATAGAAAATTATCTTCAAATTCTCTTCAAGTGGTAGAGATTAAATACAACTCTACCATATCTACATCTATAAATAGCATGGCCCTCTCTCATTTCAAGAGGGGACAGGGGATAGAAGCCAAGCCAAGGAGAAGAAATGTTGCCCCTAGAGCTTGGAAAGTAATCGAATTCAATGAAGAAAGATCAAGGAGAAGAAGTACCTCATTGATGTGGTTGGAAACCAATCTAATAATAAAAATACCACTCGCAATAAGACGAATCCTTATAGGATAGAGCTATTTTGAGGGTGTCGAACCTCAAGGACTGATGGGGTTAAAATTATCAAAGTATCTAGATTAATTCTAATTTGATTAGGTAAAAGGATAAAAAGGATAATTAAATCTAAAAACTAAAGATAAAACTAAAACTAAAATAACATTGGTTAGAAGCATATGAAGGTTAAGATAATCACCTGAATCAAGGGCATTCAATTATGTATGATAATGACTTGTGTGGGTATAAGTTCACAACAATGTAGCCAAGAAAGTATCATGTTAAGGAACAAGTATAATGTGCTTTCGAATAGCATGAACTGTATACACTACACTACTCTAAACTAAGGTTGTATAACAACTCATCTTCCTTAGACATGCACTACCAGCATGCAACCTTAATCATATGATGTCACATTAGCATAAGTGATTTAAGCATAATCCATATTCGATTGGTACGGCCTATCCACCTACACTAACTAACTAATTTGCAGTACAACCCGTCTTCCCTTAGTATAGACTATCAAGCCCACTTACTTGAATGTCAATAAGTACAGTTGCATAATCAATGTTCTTATAATCACAGAAAATAAGACCATTTTGGCTTAAATCCTGATAAAACATTGACCGATATGTTATATTAAAAGTGATTATAAACATTAAATCCGATTCTTGTAACAATCCTCTTAACTATGCAACCATCACACATAAAGAATAAACCAAGAAATCATATAATTAAACCCATAATAAAAAAAGAGAATAGTTTACATCAATAACCTAATAAGAAATTAGCCACTCTTAAGGTTGCTGGAAATCCCTATGTTGAGGCGAAATCCATTCCCCAGTCGAACACTTTCTGGTTCTTCTACTACTCTCCAAAGGGAGCAGTCTTCAAAGCCTTCAAAACCCTTTAACTAGATTCATAATCTATCTGTGATCCTCTATCAGATGAGAGAGATCCTTAATTTTGAGATTTGGATCCTTTAAATAGACATTAAACCTCTAAAACATCTAATCCTAAGAGTACAAGGACAACCCAATTCATGATAAACTAGAACACTTTCATAAGTCTACAAGCCCGAAGATCAAGCCGAAGACTTCACTACAAATTTATCACATTCCTGATCACTACAAAGGAGATCAAGGAAGATCAAATCAACCCGAGAATAAGTTGTTGTAGCCCTTGGATTGAAGATCTTGAAGAGAAGAAGCAGAGGATGTTTTCTTTTGTACAAAGAAAAGCCCTAGAGATTGCGGTCTCCCATTTTTAAATCTTTATAAATGCACTTCGTATCTACAGATCTTGTACGTTGATCCCTCGATAAACAAAATTTGTGTTTACACCTGCTCTCCAAGTAAATTTCAATTAATCTACTATAAATTCAAGGAAAGCCTCCACCAACAGGAGGTCAAACCAAGAGGATAATATAAACAAAAACGGCTACAACAAACATCAGGTTATATTTTTATTTTATTTTAATGAATTATTGAATAAGAAAACAGGGATCAGCCTTGTACTGCTCTTATGGTTTAATTCTATAATTCAATCGATACTTTGTTTTGATGGTATACGACTATTCTGATTATGTATTGCAACCCTATTCGATTTCTCTCAACCAATTAGATGATCTAATTATGTTTGCCTCATTTTATTAGTTTGCATTTTAATTGAAGAACTTTATTAGGACTCTAATTCCATTAGGTGTATAATTTTCATAAGATTATAATTTCTTTTACACTTCAACCGTCATAGGAATGTTATCCCTTTAGAATTTTCGTTAGACCTACTTATTGTAAGCTAATTAGTGTAATTGATTATTATATTAAAGGAAAAATAAAATCTAATTTTCATGAATTGCATTCAAAAGGATAGGCGATTAAAATGTACTTGGGGTCTGTATATGCCAATTGAATTTTATTCGGCTATTTGAAAGCCGATTGAAATTATAAACGGTTCTGAAAAAGTCGCTTGAACACCAATTGAAATTCCAAATGATTCTGAAAAAGCCGTTTGAAGACCCATCAGAAAAAAAAATTGTTTACAATGACCAAGTCACATCAATTGTAACTGTTGTACCCAACACCCCACTATATGCCAAGCACCAAAGCACAAGTATAACTATTGAATATAATAAACAAACAACATTGCAAAAACTAATAAGTAAAACAATAATAAAGAAAGGAACATGAGAATTTACGAGGTTTGGTAAATGTTACCTACGTCCTCGGGCGTCGACGACCAATACACTGCAAATTTCAAAATACCAATACATACAAATACTGATTTGTACTTGAGGATGGAATGATTACATATGGGAGAGGGGGGTTCTTTATATAGCCTTAAGCCAAAGGAAAAACCCAAACCAGCCCACTGATGTGGGACTTATTCTAACAAATCCCTAACTTGGCTAAAATTTAACAAATTTCTCAGCCACAAACATCCTTTAAAGTATAATACATCATCGGTGCCTTCAAAAGTAGTCAAACTTGTAGGATATTAATCAAGTCCAAATAAAGCTTCAACTTGACTGATGTCATCACCTTGGTTAACACATCAGCGGGATTCTCAGCTATAGAAATTTTCTGAAGATGCATTCTTCTTTCATTGATTACATCCTGCACAAAGTGAAATTGAACGTTGATGTGCTTCGTTTGTGCATGGTAAACTTGGTTCTTTGCTAAATGAATAGCACTCTGACTATCACAAAACACAGTAGTACGATTCTGAACAACTCCCAATCCCTAAGTAAACCCTGCAACCAAATAGCTTCCTCAACAGCCTCTGAAACTGCCATGTACTCCGCTTCTGTGGTAGACAAATGTAATGTCCCGAATCCGATAGACCTGATATGGTCCATCAAGGACTAGAGACACCACCTTCACTTCCTTAAAGGAGAGTGGTGGATCACAACATTAATAGAATTATTCAAAATAAACATTTAAAGAAAACTAAACATATAATTATTACAGAGTTTAGCTGAAAGAATCGAAATAAATTATAGGTTAGAAATCAGGTTTATAAACATAAATTTATTTATCATTACATATAAAACTTAATTTCGAAAGACTAAGACTTATACAAATACAAATGATTTCAAATTACAATGTTTTAAAATGAAACAAAACAAAAGACATACATAAGAACAAGAATGTATCACAGGGACGTGTAATAACTATCTTCCTTGGCGCACCAGTTTTCTACCACGAACTCGAGCTCAACGGCTAACCGAGACTCAAATTTTCCTGAAATGGGGATTGCACTAATGCATAAGCTAACTAGCTTAGTAGGAATCGGATTTAGGAATATATAAGTACATCTTAGCATTTCTAAATAACAACACAATAACCTACCTATGAATCTATATATATCCTATCAGTCCTAAACATCAGTACACAATCTACCTATGAATATAAGAGTACATCTAACATTTCTAAATAACCTTACAACAGTATACATGTGCAATGCATGGAGTTATGTTTTACATTTAACATACATGTGCAATGCATGCTCATTATAACTACACATCACCACGGTGACTTATCATACAACTACATGCTGTGCATTAATGCGCCCCTTTTTCTTTATTATTTTATGAGGGGGTTTCTAATAGGCTGTTAGAAAGAGATCAGTTCCACCCATTAAATATTCCTCCTCTCTAGCACAGGGGTAGAGTGGTCCAATTCCTAGGACACTGCCCATGGGGTCCCACAACAATGCATTTGGTATGTGAGCTCTCCCCGGGAACATGTAAACATGAACCACGGGGTCCCACTACAATCGCTTTTGATAGATGAGTTCCCCCCGGGAACATGATCACCTGAACAGACTACAGAAGACTATAAACGGGTTGTCTCACTCATTTGAGCACACCCCGGGGATCGACCCACAGACATGTGCGAGTCACCCCTATTTGGTTGTTTGGACTGGTCCCTCTTGGCTAGGATCGAGTATATTTGGGTAGGCCACACCCTCAACTCTACCTACCGGTCTCCTCCCTAGATGTGAAGACACATCACACTCTGTGCTAGTCCACTGAGACACACTCGTATGTCTCGGACTTCTGGGTTTTCTACTCTTAGACCACTGGGGCCCTCGAGCTCCATTATGCGTGTGTGTTAGTGCACATTAACTAAGCACACAAGTTTATAGTGTAATCACACGTGCAGTGTAACAAACAACAAGCATTTATTTATGAGTTTTTATTTATCTACTTTCTTATTATATTTACCACCCATGTCCTTTTTGCACACTCATTTCCACACTTACCAGTTCAACTGCACCTTCATGCTTACTTGTTCGTCTTCCGCTCCATATTTGCCGGTTCAATATCAGCTCCATACTTGATCGGATTCCAATACGCTCCATGCTTGCTATGATTCCAATACGCTCCATGCTTGCTCGGATTCCAATACGCTCCATCCTTGTCGGTTTAATATAGGCTCCATGCTTGCCTCGATTCCCATGAACTTGTTTCGGTATGAAGTGTGCGTAAGGGAACATTACGGTCATTAAGTTCATTTATCAACTTCGGCAGGGTCTTCGGTTAGCCTAAACCTGCTTCGGCTACCATGTTCGGCGGACTGGTTCGGCATACTTACCTGTAGTTCGGCGAGCCTTCCAGGGAATCGCCCTTCTTCGGCTGGGTTCCTCGGCGAGCCGAAGGTTCGCCGAAGTGGGTTCGACGACCTCTCGGCTACCTCTCTGTGTTTCGGTCACCTTTCCAGCGAAGGCTTGGTCTTTCTGGGCATTCGGCGGACTCTCGGCACCGAAGGTGATTTCGGCGGCCTGTTCATGCTCGACGGACCTTTCGGCGCACCAGGGTTGAATTCGGCGACCTGTTCTTGGTTGACGAGCACTTCGGTTCATCGAAGGTTCGCCCTGCGCCTAGATTTTGGTCCGACGACCTCTTCGGCGGACCGAAGAGTGCGCCGAAGGACAGTTCGGAACCAAAATTCAGTGTTTTCTGGGTTGATTCTCTTCCTACTTCATTTACATACACTCACAATCAACATATAATACTTAGAGCTATTTAACTTACCATTCCTCACACCAAAAAATCAAATTTAACTTACATATTCCAACTATCGTTACCAACCTTCAATTTC
>JAUPMG010146306.1:0-11127 GCA_031762675.1 Pachysandra terminalis
GATACCGTGGCTAGGTTGGAGGATTCCTAGGGGGTTTTGGTGCTCTAGTCGTGGAGCTAGCCTATTGTTGTAGTCTACGAGTGTGTGTGTTCCTCCTTTTCTTTTTTTTCTCTGTTGCTGTACATATGTTTCTGTTCCCTCCCTCAATAAAATTGTTATTGATCAAAAAAAAAAAAAAAAAAAAGAAGCATGAACATGGTAGAATTTTAAACATATATGTTAATGCTCAATGTTCTTTTTGTACCGCAATTACCTAATTTGCAGCTTGGTCTGATCTGAGGGTCTGAATTGGCAAAAATTTTATGAATCTAATAGAAATATTCAAGGTTGTTAAAGACGCCTAGGCAAAGCTAGGTGACAGACCTGTATGTAGCCTAGGCAATGGTCACCCAGGTGACAAGCTCCAGAGCAATTCATTTTTCATGATTCTAGAAATGGAACAACAAGATATGAAATATTTTTGAGAAATGATTATGTAAGTCGTTTTTTACCTACGTAGCCTAATGCGATTAACAACAATAATTAAATGTGAGGAACATAGAATAAGATGAATTCCAACTAAAATCAGATGAAGGAACTACAAAAACCTGATGCGATGAATAATTCATGTGGCAGCCATCAAGTATTCAAGATTACTTGTATGCGATTATATGAAGGGACAGCATGCTATTTTAGTGCTTACAGTTTAAAGGAATCTATCAATAAATTACAATTCATCATATTTGAAAAGCATGAATAGAACTAATTAATTGTTAAAACTAAAAAAACGCAAAATCCTTTATTACTTTTTTGTTTATATTTTTTTCCTTTTTCTATAAACCTATCGTTTGGTACCAAATACACCCATTACTCGGAGGATGGGGGTTGAAGAAGACCCCTACTTGCTTTATTGATGTCCATAAAAAGGATAATTACATGGGAAACATTTAACCTTACCCCTTAATAAAAGAGGCAATAATAACAAGAGAGATTGAAATTACAGAAAGGAAGGTAGGATGTTTAGGTACTTAAATAAAAAATGAAATCAAAGTCAACAATAGATATTGGAGTGTGGACAATATAAAGGAAAGAGGTTAGGAAGTACTAGTTAAAAAAATAAAAACAATATATAAAAAGAACAGGATTAGCTAACATGGTCGATTATGGAAAGAGAGGGAGAAGGTGGGAGGTGGCTTCCTGTAAAAATAAAAACTGCCTAGAATTCCATACAACAATGATCAACGTTTGGAATCTTTGGATCATGAAGAGAAAGAGAGAAAGGGCCTTGGTTGGCTGGCAGCCTTCTCTTTCTTGTTCTGATTGAAAGAAACCTTAATGGGATTCTATACATACAAAGAAATGGTAAGTTGATAGTTACTAATTAGTAATAAGCTATTACTATGTAGTTTTATAATAATATCTTAGTAAGAACTTAGTATATTACTACTTTATAACGTAAGTTATAAATTTAATAACAAAGATAAAAATACTCAAAAATTGTGCAATTAAATAGGCTAGGCAGTCACTTGACCCAAAATCATGCCTAGGTGAGCATTGCGTAGTTGCTCAAAAAAAGCCTGGGTGCTACCTTTAACAACAATTTTTTTTTTTGATCAAGAGCACCACCGGAAATATTCCTTAATTTGGACACATGATTCAATAACTTGTTTACACTTCATGAGTGTTTCAAGAAATTAGGTTCTGCACTAAAACTATGTTGGGTGAAATAGTCATGGATGTGGAAATGCTTCATAAAATAAACAAGCAAAGTCAATATATGCACCATAAAGTGCACTAATAGGGAACACAATTCCTGTTCCACTATCCCATATCAAAAACCATATATTCGTTGAAATTATTTGTATTTAAATCCTTTATTACTCTATTGAGGTCCTTCTTGGCAAGGTTTAACAAACCAGAACCGGAGACCGGACTGATCCCGTCCAGTTCCCGATCCGATACAGAAAGCAAAAAAAATAAAATAAAAAATAATTTCAGACCGTCGCTAGACCGGAGTAACCGGTCGTCGGACTGGCGGGATCGGTCTCCGGGCTGCCGGACTGGCGGTATTACTTGCCTGACCGGCGGAACCGGTGAGACCGGTCGTCGGACCGGCGGTAACGGTCGCCGGACCGCCGGTCCATAACCCAGTGATACAATCCTTTGTAAGGGTTGGAACCAGACCGCTATGGTCCGGTCCCGGTCCGGACCAGTTGGTATCGTCTGATCCGTGAAACCATGCTCCTTGGTCTTCTTCTAGCCCTTTTAGATCCTTCAACTTCATCTTGCACATTCTCACAAATGCCTCCATAGCCCTTTTTGCATTCTAAAACCATCTTAACCAATTTTCATTTATTTTATCTTGTATTCGGATTACTCTCTCGGATACATGTTCCTTATCTTAGTCATTCCACAAACCCATCTGAACATCCTTAACTCATGTATGCATATCCCATGAATATGTTGCTTTAATTGCACAACATTCTTTTCTTTACAGCATAGCATCAAGTCTATCATTTGTCTTGCAAAATTTTCCTTCTAACTTGAGTGGAATACGTTGGATAAGTAATACTCTAGAAGTGCCTATACGCCATCTAGCTATAATTTTATGTGCAATATCCCTGTAAATATTCCCTTCTATTGGTAATTGATTAAAGATAACTAAAGTAGTTTCTTTTGGGTTATTTGGTTCTCAATTCTTACTCTTTAATTCAGCCCCATTATCATTTGTACTAAAGTTCATTCCACATAACCTTTCTATACCTTACTTTGTTGAGACTTTTTGATTCCAAAATGTCCATTGCCAATTCTAGTTTGTTCATAACTAGCAATCTCTTTTTTCTGTATGATCTTTTGTCTTCTCTTATTTTTGGGAATAAATTGACTTAGTGCCATGAGTTATAATAAAATAATTCAACAGGATTTATATTGCCAACTCCAAATAGTGCGAGTTTGTGAGAACGATGCATACCCCACTTAGGATTGCATGAGTATATTTATGTATTATGTATATGAGTTCTGTTGCAATGTTGATTATGTAAATAAGTTGGCTGTGTACACATCAAATAAAGAAATAGAACATACAAGGTAGACTAATATTTGAATCCATATTATACAATATCACTCTCCCCCCATGGAAGAAGACATATTGTGTATGTTGGGTAACCAGATGAACTGTTTGGAGCCTGTAGTGAGAATGTATGCCCTTTCCGGGGAAATGTCGGTGACATGGGAGAAAAAAAAAAAGAAAAAGGAAATTGAAAAAAAAAGGTGAAATATTTTTTTTAATTAAACATTTTAGGTATCTAACTTAGAAATAAATACATTTAATGACCCAAAACTATGATAAAAAAATGCATATATGGGGTGATGGGGTGATGAGGATGACATTGAGTCGGGATGCTACTTTTTATGGATGTGATGTACTAACGTCTCCTTAGTGTGTTTGCTTGTTTCATATGCCATTTGGACAATTTTATTGTATTTAGATATGTTTTTGTCTTATTTAGACTATCTTTATAGATTTTTCTATTTTTTTCGATGCCCGTACGCAATCGTACCTCCCCAGGTATATGTCATTAGTCATATATGCATTTTTTGTCATATTATGGTTATTTGAATGTACTATCTATCTCTAAATTAGATTGCTAAATGTTTCATTAAAAAAACTATATTTCACCCATTTTTTCACTTTTTCTTTTTTGCCTTTATGTCATGTTGCCTCCTTCAAAATTAGGGACATGTTGCAACATTTAAAACACTGAATGTATGCAAGCTGATTATAACTAGAGCAATGGAGAACAAAATGGAGCTACGAGCTGCCCATTCTTAGACAAAGTGATAGTCCACCTTTATATGTTTCATGCGAGCATTAGAGGTGGGATATTAAACCATATAAGTAGCACTAATGTCATAAGCTGATTGACTTGATTGACTGCTTGGGACAAGTTCGGCCAAGCCATGGTGAGAACTTAAGGGAACCCGATATTGTGATATGTTGTAGTATCAAAGAGAAATTCAACTGCAACTACGAAAGCTTAAGCCAGACAACGCTGTGTCAAAAGAGGCTTGGTGGCAACCATTTTAGTAGTTGAAGTATAAATCAAGGGCATACCTCATTTGTATCAAAATAATCTCATGAATAGTAATAGAGACTTCCGTACCAAAGAAAAAAGGCAGTGAAATCTTGTTCGAGTATAGCAGAAATGAATCAAAAGAGCCAAGGTCACAAACTTGTCTAATACCATAAATGTACTTGTGTAGTCGGCGAACATGGTGTGCCCTTGTCGGATTAGTGAAACCAGTTGCTTCATATATACCTCCTAGTTGAATTCTCCTTGTAAAAAAGCCATTGCAGTCATCAAGTTGAAGAGGAAACCTGTAGGTTAAAGCTAGAGAAAGAACAATGAATATAGAGCTTTGATGATTAATGAAATGTTGTTAATTATCAACAAAAAAAAATTGAAAAAGAAAAAAAAAAGATAGTGCTTTAACTACCGGATGGAACATCTTATCAAAATTGCTACCTTGTTTGATGAAAGTTCTTACCTACCAGACAATTCTTATGGCATTGAATGGAGCCATTGACCTTGTGTTTGGTCCTATATACCTATTGGCAACCAAAACCATTGAGGTGGGTCTTCGAGGAACAAGAGTCCATGTCTTGTTGTGGAGTACGGCTTTTAATTCCTCTTGCATGGCAATATGCCAATGAGTTTAACACTTCACTTGAGCATAACCAGTTGGATTCAGAGTAATTTTAGAAAGCAACATGCAGAAATGTGCTGGATTTGGATAATGAGTTCCATGTAGAACCTTTGGCTTCCAAATTCCTCTCTTTCAGTGAGTCAACATAGGATGAATTGATGCAACTTGCATTGACAAAGGAGTGGGGAGGTAGATGAGATGGTTGGTAATGAACAATAGAAAAAGGAACATTGCTTTGTTTATAACTCAATAGATGGTAGAATGGCAGTGCTTTGCAAGCTCATAAATTTCACATTTGATTATCCCAAGAAATTGAACTCTAAACAACTGAGGAAAAACAAATGTCAAATATTTGAAAGAGACATGTCCTAGCCTAAAGTGCCAACACATCAGTTGGTCTTTATTGCTACTACTAACTGTACTAGACTGATGTGCTAAAACTAGAGTCGTTGCGTTTGTCTCCAGGAAGTACAGTCCAACAGCTTGGCAACCACTCCCAATCGTCCTCTTTGAAGAAAGCTACTGGAAGACACAATGATTAGGATAGAAGGTTATACAACAATTAAAAGATTCGGTAATACTACTGATAAATAAGAAGTTAGTAGTAAGATTAGGGACACGTAAAAAAAATGGAAGAGATTAGTGAGGGAGAACAGATACATCTTCCTTTCCCCCAATGGAGGAGAGGGATCCGTCTGCAATTCTAACGTTCTGCCTACCAGAACATATTGAATGTGTAGAGAAAACTGAAGACATGCCCGTCATGTGGTTGGATGCATTAGAATCAATAATCCATGACAAGGGACATAGAAAACTGGAGGATATGTGGAAGGCTGGTGAGTGATTACCTATGCGAACAAAGGGTGATGTAGATGTGCTTTCAAGTTGAGACATCATTTAGCCAATTTCTTCCATTCTTCCGTGGAATCTATAACCATCTTCTTGGAAGAAAGAAACAGCTGGTGCATGAGAATCTTGGGCTAGGGATGTTGAGGTGGCGCAATGGTACCATTGTCTATGGAGATGACACTGTTTGTAGAAAAGTTAGAACAGAGAACCTATCACTTGTTAACTTTGCTGGTGGGCCAATGATGTCTCAGCAGTACTTCCTAGCAAGGTTTCAAGTATCAGCCGAAATCGATACGACTTGACCGAGTTGTATCGGTTTTGAGGGTGGCCAATATGAATCTTGGGCTAGGAATGCTAAGGTGGTGCACTGGTACTATCGGTTTTGAGTTGTATCGATACGACTTGACCAAGTTGTATCGGCCAATACTGGCAATTTTCCTTTATTTTTTATTTGTATCAGCTGATACCCAATATGTATCGGTAGATAGGTATCGAGTCATATCAGTTTTGGTGGGAGCCAAGTCTCGATCAGAAACTGATACTTTAAACCTTGCACCCTAGTGTGGCACACTTCCACAATGAGTACATGTTAGCTTCTCCTTCTTTTTTTTAACTGAACTTTCTTTTTTTTTTTGATGAATAACAAGCACATGATATATATAAGAAAGAACAGAATACAGTAAGCAAAACCAAAAAGTTCCGAGCGCACAAGCTAGCACCAAGAAACGAAAGCAAAAGAAAAATAAAGAGCACAATAATCCCCAATAATAGGCCAAAAAATGCACAACAAGGGCCTTAGCCCTTGACACAACTATCACCCATCGTCCCCAATCATCTCTACTGACGGAATACCCACAAACATGTCCTCTCTACTTGCTCTATCTCTAGCTAGACGATTTGCCAAACCATTACCAGATCTGAGAATATGTCTAAATGATGCCTGTGCCAGACTACCCCAAAACCTCTCCACTTTGACGAGGTGATTATACCGCCAAAGGCTGATCACCGGACCATACATCCAAGAGATCGCAGATGCAGAGTCCCCTTCGACTACCACCTGACTGCAATCCACACGAACTGCCTCCCTAACTCTAGTTAGCAAAGCTAGTATCTCAGCCCTCGTAGAATCACCTAAACCTACCAGACCTGAGAACGCATGAATGATCTGGCCACCATGATCCTTGAACACCCCTCCAATGCCAGAGGTCCCCGGGTTCCCTAAAGAAGATCCATCAAAGTTTACTTTAACAATCCCCACAGGTGGGGGCTACCACTGAACCATTGACTAAAGGACCCGTGGAGTTGTTGGAGCAAACTCTGACCATCCCGTGAGAAGATCTGACATAGAAATCCCCCTAAAGTCAAGGAGAACCACCATCCACAAGCATATCATCGAAAAAATAGCCTCAATGATTGAGCATGTCGATCTGCTACTATCCTCAAATACTCTCAAGTTTCTCTCCTCACAAAACCCAAAGAGTTGCATGCCACACCCCCTGATAAATCAATTTGCCTCTCAATCCCAGTCCTAAAAATCTCCACTGATCAAGAAAAGCACCCACCTCATTTGGCAGGACCCATCGCACCTCCAATTGATGTAAGAAGAAAGTCCAAACCTCCCTGCCCACTGGGCAATGAATGAACAAGTGAGCAACCGACTCCCCCTCCTCTCAACACATGAAACACATATGGGGCAAAATCGCACAAGACGGCCGTGTTCTTTGTAAGTGAACACAAGTTTTAATCTTATGCAAGAGGGTTGACCAAACGAATGCCTTGACTTTAGGAGGAATGAAATGGACCCAAAAACGACGATATGGAAAAAAGGCAGCGTGGATGAATATGGACGAATGATAGAGAAGAAAGAACTGATCAAGAAAAACCCTTGTTACTGGGACACCAAACCCTACGATCCCTACATTCATAACCAATAAAAACTTCCCCAGGTCAACGAAAAGAGCCCCAAGCTCAAGCAGCTCTGGAGGACGTAAATCCCGACAAAGCGCAAGATTCCAAGCTAGACTAGAAACAGACCTCGAAAGAATCTCAGAAACATGGGCCTCTCTGGCAGAAACCATTCTAAAAAGGCGCGGATACCGAACTGCAAAGATGGAATCCCCCCACCATAGACCATGCTAGAAACAAACCCGACTCTCATCCCCAATACTGAACCGAACATGACAAGAAAAGGTAGGGATAATCAACGACATCTCTCTCCAGACACTGGAGCTAGAACATTTAGGAGAAGGATTACAGTCCCAGCCGTTGGAATGACCACCAAATTTGCTGAGAATGACTTTCCACCATAGTGCATTGCTTTCTCTGCTGAACCTCCAAAGCCATTTATCCAAAAGAGCTGTGTTATGATAGGAGATGTTCCTCAAGTTGAGACCCCCCTCTTCTATAGCACGACAAACTGACTCCCACTTCACTTTGCACGTGGCACAAACTTGGTTCAATGTAGGCTATTCTTCTCGATTGAGAATCTGCACATGCACCAGCTCAAAGTCTCGATTGAGTCCAGCTAAGAACTCAAAGATGTGAGTTCTCTCAACCTTCTTCTTATAAGCAACTGCATCGTCCTTGCATACTGGCATAAAGTCATCGTAGTAATCCATCTCTTTCCACATACTCCGAAAAGAAGCAAAATAGCTTGCCAAGGTATGCTCCCTTATCGATTATGAGAAATATCCTAGCCTAATTGATAAATCCAGGCAAAATCCCTGACCTGTGAGTAAGTTTGTGATGCCAGACTTCCTTGGCTGTCTTTAAAAACATGATATCGTTACTTATTTCTGGCTGCATAGAATGAATAAGCCAAGAAATGATCGATCAAGTTCTCAGCCTCCCATTTGTCATGCAAAGGGTTTGTAGACTCGAGTTTGGCAACCTTCTCTATCAAATAATCCAATCTACCAATCTCACTGATAAACATCTTGATAGATTGGGACCATTCTAGAGAGTTTGATCCATTTAACTTTATAGTTGTAATTTGGAGATCTGTCTCTATAGATACACCTACTGCCATAGTCTGTCTTCCATTCAAAGCATCGAAATTAACTTTTGAACTGCTGGTCAATATTGGCCTTCTCAAAAGAAAAAGGAATACCAACAATACCTTGAAACAGGGAATATAATAGGCTGGTACACCACAATCTATTCACCCAATACTAATGAACCTTGCTGCAATCCCTAAAACATAAAGGAGATGCCTTTTGAGGAAAAGGTGCGAATCTGCCTCAAACACTGTTGCAAGGCTTAAAAACCAAAAAAGGATGACTACTTCCTGCTATTTTTCTTCATCCTTTTTGATTCTAGCTTCATATGTTATAGATGGTTTCTTTACATGTTAAAGAACAACCAGAAAAACAATGAATGAAGAAAGAGAAAGAAACCCTAGATGGTAATCAGGTCTATTTGAATGATTACAACCTAAGGATATAGAATAAAAGAAAGAGAAAACAAAAAAAAAATGGAATTAACTACTCTTATACCAAGTTGCAAATCAAGAGATTTAATGGAAGAGAAGAGAAGTTGGGGTTGTGACAGTGTTCGTGAATAGTATATACTGTTTATACCCCTTCATTTCTTTTATTTCATACTGGTTAGATATAAAGTACTATAATGCCCTTTACATTACATGCAATGTCAAGTTCTGTCCTACACAAATGAAATAGAAAAATGACATAAATACCCCTAGATTTTAACACGAGGATGATAGGTCCATTGCAAATTTTTTTTTGAGTTGGCACAATCATTTTGTTGACGCCCATTATCACTGCCATTGTGATTGTTATTGTCACAACCACGATCTCGACCATGACCTCTTCTTGAAGGACGCTAAGAGAATTTTGAGACATCTAAATTGTGTTGTTCAAAACTAGGTTCCCAATTGTGCAGCATGGATTGTTATTCTAGAAACGTGGTGCGGCTCGAACTTGAATAGCAGTGTAAAAGGACGCATATTCAGGTCCCAGATCCAATAGTACATCAGTTCCAAATCATTTTTAGAGATGGGCAGCTGTACAGCTGCCAGAGGATCCGAAATGCTTATAATATATTGAAGGTTTTCAGCCAATGATAAACATCCCTCATGCAGAGACTGCAATTCAAAACATAGATGGAGAACATGGATGTTGATAGGTGCGGAAAAGGCTGACTCAAGGACTAACCAAACTGCCTGGGACGTTGAGCCCACTTGGGCCAAAACAGATTCTGTCATTGTACTGGAACGATGTCAAGCCAACTTGGGCCAAAACAGATTCTTCCATTGTAGCACTGCGCCAACTAAGCAGCATCTAATCGGTTCTTTTCCAAGCAATGTGATCGGGATTATGAACCGGAAGGGACCCATCCATGTCATTCTTTGTTGATAGATACATTGGAGGTTGGGGAAATGAACCATCAATAAACTTCACTATGTCCTGGCTGATGAGAATCGGTGTTAATTGGCTGCGCCATGGGAGGATTGGATCATATTGACACAATGCTTGTGATGTTGTGACGAGATCCAGCCATTGCAAGTAATAAGGGAACTGATGAAGACATTATGACAACAGAAGATGTTGCCATGGGGGAAAGAGGACGATAGAGGTGAAGAATAAATTTAGAGTATAGGAAGAACCAGGTATCAATTGGGAAAACGTTTGTGAAGGTATGAGATCTGTTACAATGTTGATCATGTACATGTGTTGCATGTGTACAAGTCAAATAAGGAAATCGAATATGCATTTTAGACTAAAATAGAAAACTATACCATACTCTTATCAAATTGTTGGGCACTGCGCATTGATCATGATGATAGTCTCTTTATGTGGATCATTCAGAAACACCATCTTTTAGGCAATAAAATTTAATTTAATTTGGAAAATGTGACCCAACTGTGGACTCGTCTCTTATTTCTTATAGATGACAAAAAACTAAGATCATGTTGTGGTTGCTTTCTTCTTTGGAGTCTCACATATCTCAGAAGTATATACGGGTCGAAAAATTATATAACATGTGTAGGAGAATAGATATTCCTCTGGCATTTATGTCTTTCAAGAACTTGGTTTTGTCTAGGAGGATAATTTAACCATTGGCTTTATCAAATATAATCTTTGCCAACTAAAACATCAAGTCAAAGACTTCTTTTTAAGTTCAGTTGATTAATCTCCATGTGGGATCTTTAATAACATTAAAATGGCCAGATTTCAAATCGCAACTCATTTCATTTTGTGGAAAAGCATAGGAGCTTGCAAATGATGTTTGTGTTTATATGTGTGAATGCTTTAAACTAGTTTGAAGGTTTCTATTCATTTTTTATTATCTAGTTACTCTTACACTACCACCTAATCAGATTCATCAATGGGTGACTTTTTTGGTACGAGTACATCTTACATGGTAAGAGTAAATTTGGAAGGCTTCTGTTCTTATTTTATTCTCTTCCAGAAACGCTGATGTAGCAACAAGGAAAAAATATGTAAATTTGGTCAAGTCAGTCAAGGATTTAGGGGGCAATGCTTATATACTCTCTTCTATGCATGTGTCTGGAGAACGTGAGTACATATCTTTCTCATTCATTTGCTTTACTTTCTAGTATTTATTTTTCCT
>JAUPMG010146317.1:0-11126 GCA_031762675.1 Pachysandra terminalis
ATTTAGACCTAAAAATTGTTTTAGGTTCAATTTTTGGAATAGTCCATTTATTCAACTGTTGTTGAATATTATTAAATTCAAATTTTTAATATGATCTATATTAGATCCTGGGGGTTCTGTCATGATTTTTTTAATTTGTCTAAGCAGTAGAATTAAAAACATAGTTCTGATTAAAAATTGACAAGAAAGCGATTTAATTGAACTATAAAAGTAAACACATAAAAATATGTCTAAACTGTTATCTATGTTTCTTATGCATACCAAAGATTTAGGTTACAAACTAGATAGTCCCGATTACGGGCGGAAAAGACCTAACGCCATTACTTCGACAAAGCGGTTACACAAGCCCCTGACATACTAGAAGTAACAAAATCAAAAGGATGCATATACAACCAAACGTAGAAAACAGAATACCACATATTTAAAGATTTTTAGCTTCACAAAAAAATCAAAACAAGCTACTAATTATTATTAGAGACATCTGTATCTCGGTCGATAGCATGCAAAAGCGAGAAGGATATAGCCAGACAGTCCGGTTAAAACAGAACTGAGGCCACATTCTCTAAACAATAATTATTAACAAGACTAAAAAAAGCCAATTAAGAATCAGAACAAAAGTCTTAACGAAGCATGCTTAGACATCATGAAAAAATTAAATTAAAAGAGCCTAATGGCTCTGATACCAAGTAGGGGATGATCGTATATCAAAATAACTAAATTTATTTCACTGCATTTTTCAACAGTATGCTACAGGTACTAATACAAGCAGCAAATACACACAATACAATACAATTTGTACACGCAAACAGTAAAAAAGTATCAAGACTTACAAAGGGGAATAGTCCCCTATCGGCCGGAGATGGCCGGTGCCTAAGAAGGTTGCCTGGAGACTGGGCCGGAGGATTACCGAAGAAAGTCGCCGGAGGATTGCCGGAGAAGTTCTTCGATGCCGAAGGAGAGGTCGTCAAAAATCGCCTTCGTTCAGAGAAAAGATGAAAAATTACAAGTTGGAAGCAAATGAGCCCCAAAGTAATATTTAAACACAACAGACATGAAAAAAAAAAATTGGAACCTGCATAGTTCCAGTAAAATAGGTAATCGATAATGGGCCACGAATTGGACCCCGTGGAGTAACAGTAATTGGTCAGGCTATTGGGCTGGACAATTGGCCGATTCGATGAACAATGTTGGGCTGATTTTGTACAGTAATTTGCGAATTTGAACAGTGCTGCTACAGTGACTACTGCTACAAATTTGATGTAGTCTCAGAAAATTAAAGGGGCTTAGACTACATAAGGGTGTCCCAAAAGGAAGCAAGAGATGTTGGATCATCAGTGCAGTCAACATCATTACCAGTGAACAGATCATCCGAATCGTCATTGGGATCTTACGTAAAAGGGACGCATAGAGCCGAAAATTGAATCTCTCAATGGGAAAATATCATAGAGGCAGCATCATCGCTCTGCGAAGCAGTAGAAGAGGAAAAGGAAGACACAAATTTGTTTTTCATAAATTCCATACATTTCACCATTAATTCGATGTCAGTGATAAGAGGATATTCATCCTTTAATCGAACTTTAATTAGCTTAAACGTCTCATAATGAGCAATTGATTTTTGGATATTATCCAAAGTTTCTTTAATTGGAAAACTAGCCCACCAACGATAGACAAAAGTACGAACCAATACTAGAATTCTTAAATGGTTTGATTGGTAGGAAATATCTTACTTCCAAATCCATGGTATTCCGAATTCGAAGAAAAATAATAGAGTATCATAACCAAACCTTAGATTTACCTTGTAATTGAGGATGGAATTGTGTGAATTTCACAAAATTAGATTAGGGAATATTGCTAGGCAAGATATCCATATCAGGATCAAAATATTGCCACCAATTAAAAATCCAATTTGGATAAACAGTCTTAATTGACTGAAGACACATCCTGAAAAACCAAGTGTGTTTATGAGTAAGATTCTGGTAAAAGAATGCATTAGTCCAAGCTGAAATATAATCCCAATTATTGAAAGTAATATTTGTGCCAGCAATTCGCTTAGTAGTATTGGGATTAAGATCTCATTCAGAAAGAGAAATAATTTTTCTAACAATACTTTTGCTATAAGCAATGGTAGAACCACTTAATTTGGTCTTTGTGTGAGTAATTTCACAACTATCGGTTTCTTGAGGATAGACTCGTAAGCTTCACGAGTACGCTCAGCAAAACCCAAAAAATTGGTATCCATTAGATAACGGGACATTATTTCCCAAGACTCGTTAGCCCATTGGTCATCTCCTTCATTGAGATGAATAATTTGTTGAGTAACAAAACTCTTGGGTAGGAAGTCTAGCAAAGGAGTAGCCAGGGCTTCAATAGCAGTCTTAGGAGACTAAGTATTAGAAAGAAGGTCTCTTGATTGAGCCAGGGGTGGATATTGGATTTAATGGTGAAATATATTGGAGCTTTGAACATAAGATATCTGTTTTCCTTTCCCTTTAGAAGAATTTTCTCCACGGGCAGGATATGGCCTGCTCGTGATGAACCCTGCAAAAACTCCTTGGTAAGAAAATCCGGAAGAGAGTTAGATTCACCCTTTATATATTCAATAGAGAAATCAAAATTAGGTGATTAAGACTGCTATCCTGCAAAAATTTGTTTAGAAACAATATTTTTAACATCCTTTTACAAAATTTGTTTAGCAAAACTACAATCAATACGAAGTAATAATTTTTGATTTAAAAGGTCATCCTGAAATTTTAAAATGCATTTAACAATTGAAAGGACCTCCTTCTTAACAGTAGAATAATTAACTTGGGAATTTTTTCAAGTTCCACTAGTAAAGCGAATTAATTCTTCTTTAAACTCCGAAACAAATACCTAGACATTCGAAAGTCCAAAATATACAAAAATGATATCTTCCAAAAATATAAATCAAACCCACAAAATCTTTTATCAGAATTTTCATATATGCACCTAATCCTCAAACAATACTCCTACTAACACAAGACTCTCCTAAAAGTATTTTATCTTGACCTCATGTAACTTGAGACCATCTTTGTAGAAAGCTCTTAAATCAAACTATAGTTGCACAAGAATATCTCACCTTTGACATAAACAACAAAATAAACAAGCGTCTATAAATATTTCAAGTCATAATTCCAAAGGCATAATCAAGCTTCAACCTTAAAACCGATCTTATAAGCACAAGTATTCATTCTTTCACATTAGGGAATCATGTACTTGAAATGGATATACTCAAAGAAGTAATGCAATTCCTTGGATCTAACAACTAATACTCATATGGCTCTTTGCCAATTGGTACTTTCATTACACCAATATAGTTTTTTGTCACATAATTTGATATGCAGGAAATAATTTATCTAGAACAAGCATAATAAGGGGACAACTTCAAAACCATAACGTTGCCGATCAACAAATGGAAAATAGTAAACCAAAAAATAACATCTCCATTAGTGAAAATTGTTGTCTAAATAAAATATTGCTAAGAAAATTGAGAAAATAGTACGATATAAATTGGACATTTATTCAAATTGGAGGGAACGTAAACTTGTAATGACCCGACGCTAAACGTTGATACTCGATCAATGATCAAGTCAAGGATCTCAATTTGATAAACTATGGCGTGCAATATAAACATTAGTTATAACAATCCAAGACTCCAAGTGCAGATGGCAAAAATCATTGATAGTAAGCATGTTTTTCAAGACAAGCGTACCAACAAATTCTTTGAACCGTCAGCTAGCCACTGCCTACAGGCAGCTTCTATTTCAGAAATGAATCTGAAAAACATTAAATAAATAGTATAATCAGTTAACTGTTCCTTTTCCAAATTAAATGTTCCGACAAATTTTTAACAAAAACAGATGTCTAATAGAAATAGAAGTCAACAGGGGAGACCTTTCCCACGAAGAGGCGAGAGTGAAGTCATCAAAACCTTCAAGCTGCAATAAAGTCACAAAAACATCAGGTTGAATCATCCACTATAGGATCTTCACAAAGTAGTGCTACGAACAACAACAATGGCAATAATTATAACAATGAGGGAAGTGATATCCACCCTTATGTATAGCCATAACCGAGCTCATATTGGTCCACAGATTGACTCGACATATCAGCCAAGATGAAGAGCAGTATTTATATCAGCAAACCAAAGTATCAGAGAAAAAAATGAACGACTTTTTTATTACAGCGAAAATCTAAGAATACTCTCTACAATTCAATTTCACATTAATAAACGCTTCCCTTGAATATATTGTTTGATGATATGGATTGAAATGTAGCGAATTCCCATCTCTCTTTATAATTTTGCATCTTTCATATAGTTTATTCGAAGGCAAATCTTATGTCAAATAGTGATCACACACACACTATATTAGAAAGACCATTCAAAAAAAAAAAATGATTAGCAGACTCATGACAGTACCTACTATGAGAGACTGACAACTCATTCAAAGAGGTAACAGACAGATCCAACTGATATTGATCAATTGTGTGGGAATTATTCACAATTTCTATACATTTTTTCATCTCCGTGCTTTAGCTATCCAATTCCACTGCCTAAATCAAGCCACATTCGTTCATAAGTCGTCTGAACATAAGCAGAACACGATGAACGAACGAAAACAAGAATCATACGAACAAGATTTAAATTACTCTTAAAGAATTGATAAATTTATACTAATAAAGAATACAGATAAACACGATCATAAGGAGAGATCAAAGATCAAATGAGTTGCAGTAAACAGATGCAGATGAAGATTACAGAAACCCTAACTGTTTGGATTAAGAAATTCAGAAGCTCAGATTAAAGAGTATCACCCGTGTCATACCTCTCCTTCAAAGGATTCACCTTTTCCCTCGTTCTCCATAACCCTAGATGACTCCATTAAAGATCAGGGCAACATGTCATTGCTCATTGGTGTGAAAAATAACCCGCTTCTTCTTCCACTTCTTCTTTTTCGTCAAATCTAAATCCGCGCGCGGAACGCGTAATACGCGCGCTTCTGCTAGAATTCTAAAATCAATGTAAATGACAAAAAACACCCCATACTATTGGAACTATGGATGTGCGAATGGGTCGGTTCCGATTTAATTTCGCTTTTTATACGGGAATAACTGACACAGAAACCTCCCCTGAGCTTTGGTCGAGTTATGGATTCCTTCCCTCATATTTTCAAAATAGCACTAATCTCCTCTCATATTTTATTGTTTATAACATTTATTCCTTGCTGTTAAGTGATCGTTACGGCTGCCAAGTGCCAATTAAAACTGCCCAGTTTTATTAGTTTTATAGGTAAATATGAACTAGCCGGAATAGCGACATATTCCTACCAAGGTTTAAAGGCTCGTGATCAAGGATTAGACTAGTCCCGGTCTATCATGGTCTAGACCGTCGATACCATCTGATCCTCATCCGATATAAAAAGTGGATTGGCTATTTAAATTAAAATAAAAAATAAAAATCGATCGGATTGGTTCAGAACAATAAATAAAACACCAAACCAATTGTACCAATCATTTTATTGGTTGCACCGGTAGGATCAGAACCTCACGATACAATTGTTGTATTGTGGCTTGGGATCGAACTAATCCCGATACAGACCGGGCCGATCCTTTAAACCTTGATTCATACATCAAGTGTGTGATTAATCCATTTTGTTTTTTTTTTTAAAAAAAACTTATAATCACTCTATTAAAAAAGTTGATTTTTTAAAAGAATATACCGATTACAAACATCGGTGTAGGAATAGGTGAAGGATTACGAACGCAAATGATCTTGATTCATAGACCGCATAAATAGTATGGCAACGGATCGAGTATTGAATCGCAAAAAAAAAAAGATCGAGTTTTGAAAAGCCCTAATCTACCCTTATAGCAGCCAACCTATTACGAAACCCGTTCATAACCCAAGTGGAGCAGGATTAACCCGATTTTAATACACTAATAACGGGCTACCCGTTTAACAGCGCCGTAATCATTTTCCAGACATTTTCTTTTTCTCACCCGTTATCAAAGACAAATATCAGGAACAATAAACAGAAGTTTAGAAGAGAAAAGACCAGAAATATCAGAGAAGAAAACCACATTCTTTGCTGCCACAGAGCCCTAATAGGTATGTTCTTTGCTTTTCTTATCCGCTAATCGTTCTTTCCTCTCTCAATTGATATTCTTTGCTTTAGTTATCTGCTTTGGAATCATAATTTTTTTTAAAAAAAAAACAAAAATTATGAGATTATGGTTAGGGATTTCGTACTGGTAACTATTTTTATTGGAATTCTTGCTGGAAAGTTATTCAATCTCAGTTTCTTGAATAATTTTGTTTTGGTTTTGTTCTTTCCAATGGTGATCCGTCGGGTTTTGGGCAGTTTCTTGAACTATATGCTTCCTTGTAAGAGAGCTGTCGGAGGAGAAGCAGTAAACGGCGATAGTCACAAGAAGGAATCCTTTCTGAAGAAGAAAAGATTTGATTGCTTGAACTCGTCGTGTTCTGCAGCAACCGGAGCTGAACCAACAACGGCGAACAACAGCAACAAAAGCAATCACGCCGGTAGCAACATCGTTAAGCCACCAACCATGGCCTTGGACGATGGAAATCCTCCGGATATCGACGAGGATCTGCACAGTCGCCAGCTGGCGGTGTACGGTCGGGAGGCGATGCGGAAGCTCTTTGCCTCCAATGTTCTTATCTCCGGGATGCGAGGACTCGGTGCTGAGATCGGTGCGTATCTAATGGGTTTTCTGTAATTCATGAACAACTAGGTTATATTGTTAAGAAAGTAAGATAAACGAGATGAAGAAGACATCAAGCACACACGACACAGATTTACGTGGTTAATTCATGAACTAGCTTATAATGTTAAGAAAGTAAGATAAGTAAGATGAAGAAGAAATCAAGCAAGACACATATTTACTTGGTTCGACAAATAGTGCCTGTGTCCATGGATACACACCAGTTTTTACTATTCTCCAAAGCTCAGAAAAAGTGTTACGGAGAGCAGCCACGAAAAGTAGTATGATAAATACCTTGTAGTTGGGGCTAAACATAATTAGAAACTGAAATTATTATTATGCCCCTAGACCTCATCGACCGGCAGAGTCGATGGCTGGATCACCAGTACTTCCCTCATTAACATCAGTCTCCACATAACAACATATAATTGATAATCGTAGATGGATTTGCAGATTATGGTTTTGACATGTGGCTTATTTTGCAGCAAAGAACGTTATTCTTGCTGGTGTCAAGTCTGTGACCTTGCACGATGAAGGGGTGGTGGAGTTGTGGGACTTGTCCAGCAATTTTATTTTTTCGGAGGACGATGTAGGAAAGAACAGGGCGTTTGCATCTGCTCAGAAGTTGCAGGAACTGAACAATGCTGTGGTCATTTCTACCTTAGTTACTAAACTGACCAATGATCAACTTTCCGGTTTCCAAGTGATTTTTCGTCTCATAGCGTACTTAATTATATACTCAGTCCTCACTTAATTGCTGTTGCATTCAAGTTACCAAATTCCTTGTGTTGGTCTGTTGACGGTTGTTTAATCTGGGGTGTAATCCATTAATTATGATCTAATATATAATTTATATCTCATGATAATTCATGACCTACTACATAAGCAAGAAATGGTGTCAAAACAATATCTAATTATTGGTTTTAGAAGACTGGATTTTTTACTCTCTTAAAGGGAACCTAGTGGCAGGTCCCAACAATTTGAGTAACTATGCATCAGGTCTATAATTTTGGGAGTTGTATTCATGCACATAAATGTCTGCTTCAAAGATTTACGCTTATATTTTTTCATGACTAGGCGTCGTTCTAACTTGTGGTGATTTTAAAGTTGCATTTGAGGTGGGCTGCATATGGTCATGAAGTTTTGGAGCAGTGATTTGTAATGGGTTTCTATTAGCACCGCACTACTTTTAGCTTTTCCTGTGTAACTGGAGTTACCAGTGCAACGAATGTGGTAAATGGACATGTGGTTTCTAAAGCGAGGTGAGTGGAGGGTATTGATGCAAATATGTGATAATATAGGAGGATTAATGCAAAATTCTCCTAGTTGTGTTAAAGGTTATTATGATCATCTAAGAAGTTTGCAGTTTTTTTTTAGTCACGATTATGAATGCAACAATTGGGGTAAGCAGATGGGATAGATATAAATGCCAAAAATATGGGGCTAAAGATCCAGATACATTATAATACAGGGGCATGTATGCAAAAGCCCTACTTGTTATTTGAAGCCTCCTCACCAAGATTTTGTAATTTGGGGCTGATTTCGGTAAGGTAAGGAATAGCCTCCTCATCAAGATTTTGTAATTTGGGGCTGATTTAGGTAAGGTATTCCTTCTCTTATCACTCCTGTGCTCGGTCATCTGTTGGACAGCCCTGTCACCCATCTCATTTTTTTGTGCTATTCTTTCTCTAAATCATCTATTAGGAGTTGGAACCAATAACCCTTTGCCAAGATTCAGTAAGCTTGGCTTAATTTGAGGTTTTCACTAGAGAGTATGTAAGAACAATTTTTCCAATGTTCTTACTTAAATAGCTTCGAGATAACATTTTGAACATTATTTGGCTGATTTGTGGTATGTTAGCTCTGTTGCACTGGTATAGGTATGAGTGTTACAATTTGATACCAACCGGTACAACATGTTGGATTCGGCAAACTTGAGGAATTAGGATTCATGGATATGATACATAAAAAGTAACGAATAAACAACAAACAAATGTTTGTGGTAAAGGTTCAGTGACTTCAATAGTGTTATGTTACATACTTATAACCATTTATAGAAAAAATAGTCCATGTTAAATTTTGGTGAAAACAAAGATTGTGAAATCTATGAGCATCATAGTAGAATCCGTCGAGTGTCAGTCCCCAGTGCGACACTTCTGAGAATGCAAAATATATCAATAGTTTCATTATTTAGATAATTTGTTGATTTTTTAGGTTAATTTATTTATATTTTTCTCATTTTTTTATTGTTTCTTTATATGCTTATTTACAATTTTGATTATTGTAAATGCCGCATACTCTTCCTGATATGGCATTAGTACTGTAATCTTTCAAATTAGATACACATCGTATAAACTAATTTCTTTGTGTACAATATATATAGTATGCATTTTCTTTTACTTTAACTCATTTAGAAATTTTTGGATTACCTAAATAGGTATCACAGGGTTTTTCTGACATTTATCGTATGCATGGGTTGCATAAATTGATGGTCGGTGTAAATGAGAGAGTAAAACCAACCAGACCTGAGCAGCTGTCCTCTATTTAAATAATGATAATTATGTCCTTCACAACAGAAACTAAATATAAATCTATAATAAATATAATAAAATGTCATTCCTTTTATAAACTAGTGCATTGATGATTAATATTAGTTAAACCTATCAACAATAAAATATGGGTGCAAAACATTCATTTCAAGAGGCTTGCAAAATAATGTTATTTCAGATGGAAAAAACCAAAAAAAAAAAAAAAACAAACTCAAATATATCATGTGTCCTTGAATTCCACTTATGGAGGCTTTCTAAATCTGATGTCTCGTATCTGCATGCAACTCAGGCAGCAATTGATTCAAACCCATTACTTAAAACCATGGTAGAGTAATAGACTGTTTGCCATAAGCAATACCATTCATTGTTCGTATATCAACACCATTTATGGCAATGTATTGAACTTGAGACATGATGATCCACACGACTATCTAGGTTGATACCTTATAAGCTTCGAGAGAAAAAGCGTTATTTTGATATCTGTGAGCTTCTCTTATGGTCCAAATACTCAATGAAATGCTGGTTGGTTGTTATATTTCCGAGGTATTGAACTTCTGTTTTAGTGTTCTCAACATATCCAGTTTCAGCAATATGATTTATTTATTTATTTATTCTTTTGGGGCACTAGCAATTTAATTGATTATCATAATGAATTTTACTTTTTGAAACTTTTTCCCTACGTTTTAATTATTTTTCCATGTTTTCAATTATTAACTTCTTTTTTTATTTTTCCTTTTTTTTTTTTTTGAATTCCGTCCTTATCATGTTGTACTATTTAATGATCATTTTGTTTCTTAATAAATATGGTCTATATAGTCAAAAGTTACATTCCACAAATATTAGAGACTTTACTATATGCAACTAGTAAAGAATCCCGGTTTTGAAACAATTCTTAGACTTGGAAGTTGATTTAACAAACCCCACTTGTCTACATGTAGTTTTACATTATCCATTTCATATCTCACACGGCAAAAAATGCATTCCTTCAACCTAACACTTTTATTGTAAAACTCAGCAAATATTAAAAAGATTCAGTGGTTACTATAACACGTGAAGAAATCCTATAGACATGTTTTAATGAGACTTACATTGGTTGTGAGGTTATTAACTTGGCCTATCCAGAGGATCCCCTGTCAAATGGATGATCTGGATCTGCCATGTCATCTTTCCACATGATAGAAAAAGCTGTCTCACCAGTGAGATAGACTAGAAACCTTTTCCCATATCTCTATGTGTGCATGTGCTGTTGCAGCTCCCTCACTGTACAGATCACTTTTCTCCCTTGTGCTAGTGCTTTCTCTTGGACTTGGTGCTCTCTATATGGGCCATACTAAACGGTTCTCGGGTACCAAGGACTTTTGCTTGCTTGCTTTTCAAGAAAGCTAAATTTAAATCTCATTTTGTTCTGGTACCAGTGGATGATCAGAATATTTGAATCTGATCTGTGCGCGTGCATGTGTGTGCACGAGTGTGTAAAACGTTGTGTGCATGAGGTGTTTGGGTTCTTGTTAGAGTGCAATATCTGTAGATTTATGTTTTTCTTTGATTTATATTGCTTGTTGGATTATATGGAACTCTAATTTGCACCTGTTGACTTGCTGGGGGTGCAAGGTTGTTGTATTTATGGATATCAGCTTAGAGAAAGCAATGGAGTTCGACGATTACTGCCACAATCATCAGCCTCCAATTGCTTTCATTAAAGCAGAAGTCAGAGGTCTTTTTGGCAATGTGTTCTGTGACTTTGGGCCTAAGTTTTCTGTTTTTGATGTTGATGGTGAGGAACCACATACGGGTATAATTGCATCTATTAGCAATGACAACCCAGCATTTGTT
>JAUPMG010146337.1:0-11126 GCA_031762675.1 Pachysandra terminalis
GTGAGAGAGAGAGATAGAGAGAGAGAGAGAGAGAGATCATTACTAATCCGCAATTCCTCTCAGCTTTTATTAATACTTAAACATTTACTTTACATTGCGTAACGCATGTTTATGCCTGGAATAATTTAAATCCAACCAATTAGAACCTACATCCTTCATGAAGACATCAGCCAATTATTTCTCTTATAATCTACCTCTCTAGACAAAGGCAATCTAACTTAATATTCATTATATCATTTCGAAAGAGGAGACTGCCTGGTTATCACAATACAGCATCAACAATATTTCATCCTCACATCGAATTCTTATAGGGGTGAACATAACCATGTTAGTTCAAAATATGAGCCCTGATTCAGTTTCCTCACTAGACCTTGCAAGAATATGCCAATTCTTAGTTTTCCATCTCAGTATATTAACTCCAATAAAGGTGCAATAATTAGTGGTGGATCTTCTGTTTGAACTAAACCTAGTCCAATCAGCATTTCTGAAAACTTCCATTCTCCAAATGTTAGTTAAAGTTTGGATAAGACTCACTACCCTATACTTCCCTTCAGGTATATGAAAATGTGTGACTGCATCTTGACATCGCACTCTAAGAGAATGCAAAAATTGATGGACAAAATTTACAGTCAAAAGTAACAAGTAATCATGTTAATATTAAGTTTACCAACCAATCAATAATAACTGAAAAGACCCTCAAACAGATCTGCCTCATCCACTACCAACTAAAAGTTCTGACCCATAAAACTAAAAATTAGTTTTGCATCATATAAACCTTTACACATCTAATTCAAACTTCCAAGAAATAGATAACTGTCCCAAGTCTGATACATTGAGGTGGCAATGAATACGCTCCTTTAGATAACCAACAACAACATCCTTAGTTAATACAGTATCATCTATATATGCAAGTACAATTATACATGCAAGGGACTAACAACAAAAATTTAAACAATCAAGTTTGTTTAATTTCAACCCATAAGCCACCACGCCACTGAACTTCTGAAGACATTACAAGGATATTGTTTTAAATCAAGAATTTCCTTCTTCAACTTACAAGCCTATTCAGACTTTCTTTGAGTAACATACCTTGGAGGTTGCTTACGTGAACCTCTTCTTGTAAACCATCATGGAGAATTACATTTCAGAAATCTAGCTGATAGAGAAGCAAGTTCATATTTAAAGCAACAAAAACAAAGACCAAATTAAACTTCACTTTAGGAGAAAACATGTTTTTTTAATCAAATCCCAAAAACATGTCTTTATAATCAAATTCCGAAAAGGCCCAAGTATTCCCTTTCATCACAAGTGCCCTCAATCATTCAATTGTACTATCAAGGAGAAAGTTTACTGTTTACGACAACCAACAACTTGTTTGTCAATAGGCAAGTCAGTTAACTGTGTATCGTTAGCATGAAGAGCAACCATCTCAATATCCATTAATTGTTGACAAAAAGGAAAAACATGAAGAAAACTATAAGAGGATCTAGAGAACTAACAAAAACTAGATGAGTACAAACCAAAATGAACACCAGTCATAGGTGGTGGTGGTGGTGGTGGTGATGGATTGTACTCATCTAGTTTTTGCTAGTGGTGGTAAAATTTATGTGGTGGTGGTGATGGATGCTAGTTGAAATGTTGATACCACCACTTAAATTTTAGTGGTGGTAAAATTTAAGTGATGGATGCTAGAGAACTAACAAAAACTAGATGAGTACAAACCAAAATGAACACCAGTCATAAGTGGTGATGGTGGTGATGGATTGTACTCATCTAGTTTTTGTTAGTGGTGGTAAAATTTAAGTGGTGGTGGTGATGGATGCTAGTTGAAATGTTGATAGCTGCTCAGATTCAAGAATAAAAATGATAGGAAATCAAAAAGAATTACAAGCCAGACCAGCAAGAGAGAAAAAAAAAGTTGTTTCAGAGATGTTACAAATAAAATAAAATAAAAACACAGATGCATCTTTAGGACTGTAATAGTGATAATCACAATATCACAATGAATATGAGAGTATCCCAAGAACATACATATAATGGAAGATGGATCAAAATTAATTCCATTAGAAACAAATGCTGTTCAAAACAAGTATAATAAAAAATTCAGGTTGGTAAAGAAAAAGGGGAACAACATTAAATAATAAAGAATTAATATTGACAATTAACAATAGGTATAGGCATCTCAAGATGGAAACTGGTAAGAACTGCATCATCCCAAAAACAATTTAGGTATATTAAATTTAAATAATAATATATCATGAATTTCAAGCAATCGAAGCTTTAACTCTGTACTACATTTTGTGGAGTATCAACACAAGAAGTCCAATGTACAATGTCATGCTGATCCATAAAGGAAAGACATGGACATCTGACCATTTCAGTTATATTCCTACCATCATTTGATCTTAGCACACAAACATTCATGCTAAGCTGTTTTTGTTTTTCCATTATAGAAAGATTTGAAAACAGGAGTAATCATTCATAAAGTACGACAATATCTTGAATAGTTATCCACAAAGGTAACACAACACTATACCCGTTTACCTGATGGGTACTAGAAGGGTAACCGATACAGAACCGATTCTTAACAGTTGCCTGAAGTGATTACCAAGAACCGGAGAGTATTTGATTCCTTGAGGTTATACTCAAAACTTGCATATATCGGGAAATCGGGTATTATAAATTTGACACCCTTAATCAAAAGCATAAATACAGGAAATTCTTCATTACAAGTCATACTGATTTGTCTCCACCTATGTTGCATAGGTACGGGTACATGTGTCAGAGTCTGACACGGAT
Organism: Pachysandra terminalis; assembly: GCA_031762675.1. Lineage (NCBI taxonomy): Eukaryota > Viridiplantae > Streptophyta > Magnoliopsida > Buxales > Buxaceae > Pachysandra > Pachysandra terminalis. The sequence continues at coordinate 2,800 of JAUPMG010146337.1, forward strand.
ACGAGGTGTTGGATTCAGCAAACCAACAAAAATTGGATTTGAGGAGAAGGCTATATATTTAAATATTTTTAGTATAATATAGTTAAATATAACATAAAAATATAAAATTATAATGAGTAACTTAAAATATAAACATATAATTAATTTTTAAAAACAATTACTTATGTAAACAATATAAATATATTAATATTATTTACAATATCATTAGAGTCAGTTTTATTATTTAGTTAATCTACAAAGTACTAATTATAATTTTTGTAACTTTAAAAGATAGAAAGTTAATTTAAAAAAATATAATTGTAAATTAATTTTATGAAGAAGGTTATTTAGATCTTTTGACCTAAATGTTCCTTCTTAAATAAGCCACGAACTTATAGAAGGCGACATGCCCTGAAGAAGAAAAGGTACTCTCTCTCTCTCTCTCTCTCTCTCTCTCTCTCCCTCTCTCTCTCTCTCTCTCTCTCTGCAAACAAATGGATTTGGGCAAATCTGTGTCCACACGTACGGGCATGGGATTCGAATAGGTTTCTGCCGAATCAGTGTAACATAGGTCTCCACAAAGTTGTGTACAATATGAGTCACTATAAGGTGTGCAATGCATGTTAACCATTATTTCTTTAAACATATCTTTACATCTAAATGAATCTTGTTTTATATTTCCTTGAATTTTTATTGTTGCTAAGAATTTCTTATGGCCTTTCCAAGCGTATCGAAGTAACGTTGCACGTTTTGGAAGAATGAAACCCTCTACAAGATACTTTAAATTGTGGTCCTTCCAACAATAGATTTCGTGTCTCAAGCATGGCAAAGCAATGCACTAATGACACACCACACAAAAATAACTAAGAAAGTATTTTGCCATGATAGAATGATCACAAATTTTAAAAATGAAATGAAATTTATTAGAATACTTACAATAATCAATCCAAGAGGAGAAGCAACAATCATGTCAGAGAAATAAAAGTCACTGAACAACTTAATGCTCCCCCTGCAAAAAGAGAAACATGAAAAGCAATAAAATTTTCCTTTTTTTACCTTAAAAGAATGAATATATCAAAACAAAATTCCCACTAAAATAACGAAATTCGTGTATGAAAAAATAACTAAAATTTATTGAATGAAATTAAATGGATGAGAGCTTGTAGTAGAACAAAGAATAATGATTTAATTTATCAGGAAAATATTCACCCTTACTTTGTAATAATTTTAGTTCTTAATTAATTGGTGTGTATTTAATACCTTTATTGTACCAGAAACAAAATGACCTCCACCAAATTTGAGAAATGGTGAAACTACAGGATACAATCTTTCAATATTAGATCCCTCTTTCGGACAAAGTTTATTTAGACCACTAACTTTCTAAAGAAGTCGTATCACTATTTGAACTGCATTTTGGATAAGATCTTCAATATAGAAAATCTCATGTCCATAAAATGGGCGATTATAGATTGCCATTTTATATGCAAAAATGAAACGAAGTCCAAGGATCATCTTTTGCCTATTGCCCTTTTGTTGGGCATAAATCTTTTATAGCTTTGAGCCTCTCAAAGTTCTTGTAGTTACTGAACTATCAGTTAAGATCACAACACAACCATCTAGATCAAGCCTGTCATATATTTCAAAAAAAATGGCATTTTTACGGGCACAAAAATGAACATTTATCATTGAAATGCGCATGAATAACAAATACCTAACCAAACAGCCCATTTTTTTGTTCCAGACTCTGCTTCACAAGAAAAAGTTAAGGCATCCAGTGGAGAGGTTAGACAGGAAATTAGAGATTGAGGGAAGAAAATGTTAAGCTGGATTAGGGATTACCTCCTACAGAGTAGAAAACAAAAATAGTATTTTTTATTTTTTTGTCTATAAAGGACTGGAAAAAGAATGTTTACAATGTTTTAAGATCCTGACACAAACTACAAAGGATTCATACCCCGTCACTTCAGATGCTCAGAATAAATACCCAATCGCAGTTAAGTTTTGAAGTTATATTAGGAGCAAACCAAATGTTTGTTGCTTCTATTTATGTCGAATTAATATTTTGCCCATGATTTGAATCAGTTATGATTCGTAGAGAAGAGAGAGTACATACCAAATGAAGAAGAAGAAAAGAAAGAAGAGAATAGTATTGGAGAAAAGAAAGAACTAGGGCCAACAGCCCTATTTTATGTTATTCACAATATCATAACAAAAATACTAAATATCTCACATTTACATCATTCCCTCTCATGCTGAGCATATATGTCAATCATTTTCAGCTTGCATAAGACATCATCCAATGCTTTCCTTAAGAATCCATTTGGTGAGGAAATCAGCTAATTGGCCATTTGTAGGTACAAATGGTAAGAAAATTTCATTTGAATCTACTTCCTACATAATAAAATACCGATCAACTTCTATATGTTCGATCCTATCATGCTGAACTGGATTATGTGCTATGTTGATTGCTTCCTTGTTATCACAACATCGTCTCATAGGCATCTCATTCTGAACTCCAACGTCTCTCAGAAGTGTCCTTTGCCATAACAACTCAACCACCCCATGTACCACAGCTATATATTCTGCTTCTGCACTGGACTTTGCTACCGGAGGTGGGTTTTCGCTTCTCCAAGTGACTAAACTGTCTCAACAAATTGCGCAATAGCCAATAATAGACCCCCGATCCGATCATCAATAGCACCATCCCATTGACATCTGTATAGGCTTCTACTTACAAGTTCTACTCTTTGAAAAAATGTCCTTTACCAAGCGAACCCTTTAACTATCGCAAGATTCTTTCAGCATCTTGCAGGTGAGGAACTCAGGGTTCATGCATGTATTGACTTACACTAACTGCATACACAATATCCATACTCACTGATAGGTATAGCAATTTTTGAACAAGCCTCTGATACATCTCCTTACCTGATAATAGCTCCCCCTCACGTTGATTCAGCCTATGATTAGGCTCAATAGGTGTCTCTACTGCTCTAGCTGCTAAATTCCTTGTAGACTTAAGCAAATCCAAGGTATGTATACTTCCTCTGAAATAAATATGCCTTTCTCTGATCTTGAAACTTGTATACACAAGAAATATTATAAATTTCCCAGATCTTTAATTTCAAACTTAGCTGCCAAGAAAGCTTTCCACTGTTCAATTTCCTATGCATTAGTTCTTGTCACCACGATATCTTCGACATACATTATCAAAGCTATAACATGAGCATCATTCTTCTTTATTAAGAGAATGTGATCCACCTGACTCTGGATCTACACTGATTTCTTCATTCCATTACTAAACCTTTCAAACCAAGCTCTAGGGGACTACTTCAATCCATGAATTGATTTCTTCAATTTAAAACACCTTGCCCTCCCCACCAAGTACTATGAAGCCCGGGGGAGGAACCATATAAACTACTTATTTGAGATCGCCATGGAGAAATGCATTCTTAACATCTAGGTGAAATAGAGGTAATGAGAAATTTGCAGCAAGAAAAAGAAGCACCCTATTTGAATTTAACTTGGCAACAAGAGCAAATTTCTCCTTGTAATCCACCCCATAGGTCTGAGTATACCCTTTTTCTACCAGACTAGCCCTGTACCTCTTAATCGACCCATCAGCTTTATATTTAACAGTGAACAACCATTTACTACAAACTACTTCCTTCCCAAGTTCCATTCTTCATGAAAGCTTTGATAACTTCCTACATAGCTTGACGCCATTGTGGATTTAAGGGAGCGTCATTAACCTGAAAGGCAAGGACACAAAGGAGACTACAGAAAGAAAGCTTTATAGGAAGAGGACACATTGGAATATGAAACAAATTTAGTAATGGGGTGAGCTGTAATAAGAACATTTGCCTTTCCGTAAGGCAATAGGAACATCAAGATCACTAGTGATGGGAGCAACAGCGCTAGGAGTAATAGCAATACCTATGAAAGACTTGGCTTCGAGGAGTCCAACTAGGCATGGTCTAGGACAGTGGTTGCTCCATTTTTTTGGAATCAGGTATAAACCTGTAGTTTTTTCCATGATGTAACTAAACAGTACAAGTAGCCTGCTCAGTATAAGTAGTCGACCAAATACAAGTAGTAAGAACAGTAGTAGTTGACTCAGGAGAATTAAGTAATGACTCAAAAGGAATAGGAATAGGCGGAAGCATCTCAAACCTCCTTTTCTAACTATGTTACTCCCCCTAAAGAGAGGCAGATGGGAAAGGAATGAAGGAGACCTTCTCAAAGAAAATAACATCCAACATAATAAATTTTCTGTTAGTCACTGGATCAAGACACTTGTACCCTTCGAGTTAGTGTGTACCCCAAAGAATACCCCTTTGATTGCCTTAGGATCCAACTTGGTACCATTTGAATCAAAGACGTGAATAAAAAAGAGACAAATGAAGACACGAGGAGGAATAGAGAAATAAATTCATTTGAGGTAAGTAACTAAAAATGATAATTGACTCCAAAACCCTGGATGACATCTGATTGATAGGAAATGCAGCTTAAGAACCGCTTCAGCCTAATATTTTTTGGCCATTTATAGTCAGCAATAAACTGCGAGCGACCTCCAGAAGATGTCGGTTCTTCCTTTCTACAACCCCATTTTGCTGAGATGTACGTGGGCCTATGGTCTGGTGAATTATTCCATGCCCCTCAAGAAACTTCTACAAGGCCCCTTCTAGATACTCCCTTGCATCGTCAAAGCGAAATATTTCTATATTTCTTTTTATAGTGATTATGAACCATCACGTGGAATCTTTTTAAATTGTTGGGTACTTCACTTCTTTGCTTCATCATGTTCAACCACATACATCGAGATAAACCACCCAAAAATATTATAAAATAATGATATCCATCCAAAGAGACATGGGAGAGGGACCCCAAACATGAGAGTGAACAAGTTGAAAAAGAAGAGGTAAATTTATTACCACTCAAAGGGAAAAAAGATCTACAATATTGGCCAACTGACAAAATTGACACTCTAGACTCGACAGACTTAGATATAAACAACTCTGGAAATAGAACTTTTAAAGAAGACAATGATAAGTGACCTAATCTGATGTGCCAGGGTCTAATCTCAGCATCATCAGTACTACAAGTACTGCTACAACTCATCTGTAAAGCTGTTGAAGAACGTGTGTATGGTAAATAGAGATCAGCCGCCTCACAACTATTCCCAATCATTCTTTTCGTTACCAAGTCATGGAAAACACAATAAGAGGGACAAAAGGTTACACTGCAGTTCAGTTTCTTTGTAAGACTACTCGCAGACAAGAAATTAGTGGATAATTTCAAAACATGATGAACCAAGGACAGGGACAAGTGATCAATCAGTTTGATGTCTCCTTCTCTAGATACGATGGATAAAGAGCCATCAGCAATTCTCACTTGATCTTGACCAGAGTAGATTATAAGACGCAGTATAGGAGTCGGGCCGAGAAGGACAGCCCTCCAGTTTCCAAATGAGAACATGGAGACTCAAAATCTGACACTAACAGGCATTGGAGGATGGGGATGAGGAGCGTCGAGAAACTGGACTTGGAGAGATAGAAGGTACCATGCATATATGGTACCCCATTAGGAGATTTCGTGAACTGATGACCCTAGTCTACCGACCAGGTCCCAAGGAGTTCCCAACACATCTCTATGGTGTGTTGAGTCGTCCCACAATGAGTACACTTCTGTTTATCCTTGTCTACCCTTCTACTTCCACCTTTTTCGATCTTCTGAGGATTAGAGGAGACAAGTGTCGAATGCCTCCAGAAATAGGTGTAGGTTGCTGCACCATTTTTTATCTACATTCCTCCCCCTGAAGCAGAGTATAAACAATATCTATAGTAGGAAAATTGTCTCTTGTCAAATAGCTTGTGCTGTCTTCAAGAACATGAAGGTTTGGCTAATCTGTGGTTGGATTTGGAGCAAAAAGGAAAATACCATAAGATTGTATTGCTCCCACTTTACATATGCGGTATCATCCACCCTCAGCATTCCTCTTCCCCCAAAATATATCCGAGCGAAATGAGACGATTCGAGATCATTTGTCCCATCCAATCTAACAGTTGCGATGAGTACATTCAGCATGTCACTCAACCCATCACTAAAAATTACAGTTCTTGAGCTCAAGATGCCCCCACTGTCTCCTCAGAACTATTGAAAATTGACATCTCTCTTCTCAACTTAGGCCAGTGGTACTTCCCTTCAAGCTTACCGACGATTTTATCACATCCGAAATGCCTACTCAAGCTGATGCAAGGCGCTTCAGTTAGGAATTGCAATCTGATCGAACAATCAGGAATAAACAACCAGTTCTTATAAAACATGAAGCCATCTTCCAAGGGAAAATCAATTCGCAGCCCTTTTTTGTCCAGCTGGCTGCTGGTAGATGGGTCCAAAATACAAATCATCTTTATAAGCTTCAGACCAAAATTCAAAAACAATCACAGCAGTAGAAATCCTAACAAAAAGATGTGCCCTCAGATGAAAAAATCAGCCAGTGTTGATCTGTCCACTATTGTGCTTGATAAAAAAAGATGACCTGTACAAATGTGAAGCTCATTTAGGATGTTGATTATTTGCTTTCTTTTTGAGCGTTTAAGAACCAAAGAACCTCACAGACAGACTACAAAACAAATTCCTTATGAATGAGGTAATGTCTCCGATGTCTTAAGGCTTGAAAAAGAAGATAAAGTTCAAGATCACAAGTGCCACTTCGCTTGATCAGTCAATTTTTCACTAAAGAATGCAATAGGATGCTCTTCCTAACCGAGAACTGCTCCTATACCAACTTGGGATGCATTATAATCGAATTCAAAGGGCTTGTTGAACTCGGGAAATTCAAGAACTGGTGCTTCAATTAACCTCTTCTGCACCAGTTGAAACTACTTTCAACCTCCGGGATCCAACTGAATTCCTTGTTTCATGCAACCAGTGCAGGTGCAATATAGAAACTAAAGTTCTTGATGAAGTGTCTATAGAATTTGGCAAATCCATGAAAACTTCAAACTTCCATTCGGACTGAAGTATAGACCACTCCAGAATGGTATGAACCTTGTCTTCATCAGCATGAATTTTATTAGCAGAAACTGCAAAAATCAAAGGTTAAACAACACTGGAAGGATTACACTTCAGGTCCTTAACCATGTTAGTTATTGAAGACAGCTGCAATTGATCAGTTAGCAATAGAAACAGTAATCGTCCTACAGGAAATTCGATTTAATTTAGCCTCATGTTGTCTCTTGCATGAATGTTATTAGCAGAAACTGCAATAAAAAAGGTGAAGCAACACTGGAAAGATTACCCTTCAGGCGCTTAACCATGTTAGTTATTGAAGACAGCTGCAATTGATCAATTAGCAGTAAAAACAGCAGTCGTCCTACAGGAAATTCGATTTAATTTAGCGTCATGTTGTCTCTTGCCTGCCCATGGATTCAACAGCAAAGACCTATGCAAGGGTCTCCGGATCTATGCTTATTTTCAAGTCCCCTGTTTGTCCAAGTTTTCAGGCTCTGTCATAGCCAATTCATCTTGGATTTGGGCCCTCAGTCTATAAACACAATGGGACACATGTTGTTGTTCTGTTTCATGAAGCTTGTTATGACTTAACAAATAATTAAATTGATCAATATAATCATGAATGGACCCACTACGTTGCCTCAAAAGATGGAATCTTTGACATAGAGTTCGAGCATAATTTGTTAGCAGAAACTGGCTTCTACGGCAAATTCCATACACTCCCAACCAGTAATTCTCCTCTTTCCTGGAGAAACACTATTGTCTTGTAGTGTTGTCTTCCACAAAAGAGAGCATGACCCCGTAAAGTGAGTTTCGAAATATTTCGCCTTTCTTGGTTAGGGAGATTTTTCCATTTAAAGAAAACTTCAATATCCTCCAACCAAAACAAGAATTCATCAGCACATAACTGTCCAGAAAATTCAAGAAATTGACATAAATGTCCTCCTAGTAATTCTCCAAAGCTCAGATGACTCAATCAGCATAAGGTAAATCTCCATCTTTATTCAAATCTGTACCGCTATCTTCATCTGTTTAATCACCCTCTGCTAGTCACTAAATCATTTCTAATTGGTACAATCTCTGTCTAATCTCCTATCTTTCTGCATTAATGTTGGCACCATGGCTCTTCCATGAGCACCTCTACCACCATGGCCTCCTTTTCTTCCTTGGGTAGCCATCACTAGGATTGCAGCGGATAAGAAACTGAACCAGAAAAGATTGAAACGGATATGAGGCTATCAAACAGATCAAAGATCTGCTCTAATACCAAAATGGTACAGTATGATGGTAGGATAACAGCTATCAAACAAATAACAATAAGAATGAGAAACAAA
>JAUPMG010146358.1:0-11125 GCA_031762675.1 Pachysandra terminalis
ATGATATAACATGATTACATGTGAATGATGAATTTTATGCATGAGATAACATGACTGTGTGATAAAATTAAGAACTGATCACTCTATATACGTTTATGTGTGAATGGCTAGTTGTTAGTTTGCATCTACTAGCTGTGAGCAAACCTTTCATTGAGATTTATATTTCAGGTCCTCCATGTGATCTGGCGATGAGGTGACGAGGCATGGAAGTGAACTTCTTGGTAGATTAGTTTTAGCTCTGTTTTAAGACCGTTGGACTAGTAGGCTTGGTTTATGGTTTTGAGTTAAAAACCTTAGATTGATTTTATATTAGATTTGGTAGTTTAGCTCTAGTTTCTTAGTTTGATTCATTGTTTAGAACCTATTGATTATTATTTTATTTATTGATTAGAAGGTTTTTGTTAACTCGTGTTTCTGAGTTAGTCTTTCGTTTTAGTTTTCTATTAAGGTGTATTAGCTTCATGGCACCTTCTTTGCGAGGGAATTAGTATTCTAGCGGCCTCCTAGGGGTTGGAGCCCGAGGTTGCATTTTCAGGATTTGCGATTACACGCTATTAGATGTGATCCAGATTTCGGGGTGCGACAGTGCCAGAGAAGCAAAATGGAGTATTGCAGATGGTGACATTGGGATCTTTGTATTCTTTCTTTTTTGTGTTATGTTGGCATATATTGTTAAGATCCTTTTTTATGTAAACCTATAAAGAAATAGTACTTTTATTGAGCTTTAGGTATTTGGACCATTCTTGCCAAGAAAGAAAAAAATGATTAAAACACCATAAGGAGATTTATGAAACAATTACACTATATTAAGTTACATACAAAAAGGAAAAAACAATTGCACTATACTCAGTTACATACAAAAATGAACAAAAAGTTACAATCTGATCATACAAAGAGCAAGTCCAATAGTCATACCCACATCCCCACAAAAGGAACAAAATGTTACATACAAAAAGGCACATCCATAACAACTAGTCCCAATCTGGTTTGTTCAAGGTGAACGTAGTCTGGGATGCTTTAGTCATCATATCATGATCATAATAGCCACAAGCTCCGCTAGAGGAACCAGAAGCCGTGGACGATGGTGACGACTCATTGTCCAGGTCCATTTGGTTCTCCATCTCCTCCTCATCCTCATCATCATCCTCGTCCTTCTCCTCCGGATGTTGAATAGGTCCATCATGTCCACTTGCATGACGTCGTGGTGGCTGCTCGACCTCGTCCTCAGAACTGAATATGACAACCACATGGTGGTCGTCATATATACCGAACTTTGCATATGACGGCACATCCTAAATAGCAAAAGATAATATATAACAATTAACAGTTTTTTAACAACCAATGTAGAAAACCATGACCAACATCATCAACATAATGATTCTTCCAAAAAGATCTCCACTCAATAACAGTAAGCAAATAAAGTAAGAAAATAATGATAAATGCTCCCCATATCATTCTTGCAAAAAAAAGTTTTCCAGGCAATAGCAGCCTTCTTCTAGCTCTACGCCCCTCCCTCCATAACCAATATAAAGAACAGAGTTTGAAGAACCACTAAATAATAGTATTTGAACAAACAACATAACTAACATAACCAACATAAAAAAAGTGTTTAAGTTAACACATCATTGTTCCAAAAAAAGTTCTCCAGTCAATAACTGCCTTCTTCTAGCGCCACGTCCCTCTATAACCAACATCAAGAATATTTTCAGCGGTGATTGCACCCATCACCATGTCCACTACATCCCTAAAATATATATATATATACACACATAAATTCAATATTAATAAGGAATATCATAGTTTTCTCCATATATATGATGAAGATGCTACACTATACCTCTGGTTCAGCTGCGAGATGACCTAGATGAACTTCCCCTTATAGGAGCCTGCTGACATGTTCGTTTGTTATGACCAAATTATTTACAATTCTAACAACGAATCGTGTTAGAATGATGGGATTGGCTCTCGGAGCAAGGTTCCTCTAGATATATCTTCTTATTTGAGGAAATCTTAGTTCATGAACATAAATTATCAAAATAAACATAAAATACTTGTTTCTTCTAAGCCATCCAGGTAGGAGACAAAGTAGTGGTGGCATTATGAGGTCATGCTGAATGTTAGGCCACATTCTTTCATCTGGGATGGGATGTATCATATGGCTAACCTTTCAAGTAATTTTCTTTTTAAAAATACTCGTCACAACGCTATTCAGGGTTTCCTCTTAGATTTGTTATGCAAGCAAGGCCATGCCTACATGGAATCCAAGTGAGGTCCCATATTCTTCCTACCCTGAACTTCACCACATGCGTATACCCCTCATCCATCACCTCATACTCTTAGCCACCAGGAAATATTATGTTGCACTATCTCATTGACAATCTTCTCTTCTTCAAAACATCTTTTACCTTAGGTGTCACAAGGCTGCCCCAAGAAGCTGCTCGTTGATATCTATATTGGAGTTTGGACATCCAATTATTTCGAATTATATTAACGAGCGTCAAAATTGGTTTACTATAATGTTCACCTAACCGGCTATTGAAGGACTCCATCATGTTATTAGTTAAGTGATCATTATTCAACCGCAAGTCAAAGGCATGCCTAGCTCATTAACTTGCTGGGACAACCCTCAACCGATCATGGGCCCCAACTGATAGTTGTCTTATTCTATCCATGGTAACCTGAAACTCAATCTTGGTGTATGCTCTAGATGTAGACCAGAAAAGATTTCTCAAAAGCAATCCTGGGTACGATTTCTTGAAGTTGCGGTACAAATGATGTCCAGGCATGGCCTCTTTGATGGCCTCAATGACACCCTATAAGAAAACAATGTCAAGGGTCAATCAAAGAAGTAAATAGTACTAATATACTTTGCAAAGGAAAGACTAATATAGATCATACCTTTTGATGGTAGTCCATGGTCTACCATCAACATTGCCAATAATCAGGTGTAAATAGTATAGAAAAAATGACCAGTTGTCTTTTGTATCAGACTCCACTACATTGTAGGCCAATGGGAACAAGTCATTACTCCCATTAATGGTGACTGTAGCTAAAAACACTCCACCATAAGGACCTTTCAAGTGAAAACCGTCCAATCCAATGAAAGGTGTATCCTTCCAACAAACCAATTCTCATTTCATCAAAACTAATGAAAACCCTTTTAAATATATGAGCCACATCTATTTTAGTTCTGTCCAACTTCATCTTCACCAAACTCCCAGAATTGGTGATCTTAGAACTTCTACATACTTGGCTAACGTGTTGTAAGACTCTCCATGGTTTCTCTCTACATCAACCATTGCTACCTTCTTTGCTCTATAAAGTTGCATCCTACCACAATCAATGCCATTCCTTCTTCGTATCTCTGATCTCATCTATGTCAAACTCATTCTCGGGTTGTCATGCACATGCTTCGATAGCTTTTTGGCTATCTATCTGGAATTGGCCTATGAATTTTTTGTAATGCTAGTACATGTATGATCGACCCGTAATGTTTTAACTTCAAAAGTAACTCCATCAAGCAATGGTGAAGCATGAATGTGCCAATTACAGCCCTCAGCCGCACATCTACATGTTCCTCTCATTCTTTTCTTTCACAAGGTCAAAACCTTCCCTAACTGCATAGTCTCTTAAAATTTCCCTAAATTCATTAGCATACATAAACACGATACCCTTCTCCAGTTTCATATGGTCACTTCCGCCACTCTCACTAGTCAACTTCTTGCCCTTGTATGGACATCGACTTCCTCCATCAGACAAGTCCGATTTTGTAATAACCTGAAGTTTTATAGGGATTAATTTGTAATTAATTTAAAATATAGGGGTAATTTAAAATTTTAGTAAAGTTAGTTACATGTTTGACTTTGACTACTTATGATTGGTGGGTTGCACAATAGGAAACTAGAGTGCTTCACACACAATCAAAACTCTTTAAGTTATAATGTGTAACTAATATATGTAGGGACATCTAAATCATAATTTAATAGCTAATAAATATTATAACCAAGAGTAATTAATAAATCAAAACTATAGGTTATAAACAAAGGACAATTTAGCTTAACAGAAACTGGTTTAATTGATTAAACTAAAACTAACCAAACGAGTCCTAGCTCTAATAATTAAATAGTTGGACTTAAGTAAAACCCAATAAGAATAAACCCACTTAAAATTAAGCCCAATTAGTCTAATTAAATAACTAATTTTTGTGCTAATTAAATAATAATAATTAAAGATAAATTATAATACAACTAGGACATTATATTAAGATTAAAACAATCATTAATGTTCCTAATATAATTAGAAGACTTAAAATCAATGGTTGGGATTAATTAGACTAATCCAATGGTTTTGATTTAATAATACCAATAGAAGTTATAACTTAACTAGGATTCACTTTAATAGATAAGATAAATATTAGTTTAAAGATTAGGAAATTAATTGATTGGTTAAGGATTAGATAGAGATAATACAACTTCTAATTATAAATAGGATAACGATAAGATAAGATAATTTAACTACAAACTAGGATTGAATATCAAGGGCAAGGATTTCGTAGGAACACTTAGATTAATCTAAAGGCTAATTTTACAAAATAAAAGAATCTAATCTAATTAGGCTTAAGATAGGATAAGATTAATCATTAACTCACACTAGAACAAAAACACCTCTCATCTAAAGGTTGCAAATTAACTAATATAATCTAAGGGCTAGGATTATTAACGTAATCCTAAACTAAATTGAACTCTAAAACAACTAGGTGACAAGATTAAAATCTATATAATGACAGGTTTGGTCGTCCAAATCATTAAACTTAAATCCACGTTGATTGCTGGAGCTAAGAAGAGGAAGAAGAACAGTTCAGACTTGAACTGGGTTGAAGAAGAAGAAGATCCGACGAGATAGAACACTGTAAGTAATTCGATTATTCTTTATTTTGGATTGAGATTTAGGTGAGATGTCATATTCATTGAATATGACATGGTACTTTAAATTCAAACTGAAGAATATGTTGATTCGTTTTAAAAACTTAAAGTATTAAGCATGATCATCCTAAGCAAGGTAATTTAGTGATTTGATTAATATTTTAATTGGGTTTGGTTCGGATTGTGATATTAATATGAGAGTTAGTTGAAGATTTTGGCTAAAAACAATTTAAAATACAAAAATAAAGCTGTTTGGCTGTTTCTGGGCAAACCGACAGGCTACCGGTGTGCCGATCAGCTTGTCGGATAGCTCATATTAATTATTTGGTCCTTCCTAGTCCACCGGTGGCCAACTGGCATGCCGGTTAGCCTATCGGTGGCATCAATGACTGTGTTTGGTGTTTTTGGACTTGCTGCCTAGCCTACCGGTGGCCAACCGGTGTGCCGGTTAGCCTGCCGGTAGGATCATTGTCTGTGTTTTGATGAATTAAGCGCCTGCCTAGGCTGCCAGTGGCCAACAGGTGTGCCGATTAGGCCGCCGAACAACCCAATGTTATTGATTTGATGAGTTTCATGCTGTGTGTTGTTTTACTGATTAATTCTAATTAATGATATGTGATATGTGATGATATTAATACATGATAGAATGATTTATATTGATAAATTGATAATTATATATGTTTATTATAATTAGACATGATTTCACATAAATTGAATACCATGAGACCTATACCATGAATTATACATTCTTGTTGATCAATTATACTTATTACACTATTGAACACATATTGTATGATTAGTTAATGTGCACCTACACTACACTTGCACAACATATGCCCGTTTGCATTATTGACCTTGGGTAGGTCTAATGCCTTGACTATACCCCATAAATTCATGTGTTGAATATTATGGACATAATGAGTGTTATCATATTATGAGGAAGTCCTGGGTGGACTATTGATATTTTATTGTATGTGTTGAGGGACTGATCATCCCAATAGACCAATCAAAATCTGTTTATGGTAAGAGATATGTTCTGGGTGACATTCCCAAAATCTGTTTATGTTGAGGGATATGTTCTAAGTGACATTCCCAATATACCAATTAATTAAGTGAATTCTGTTAGTAGATCGGCTAATGTATGTTTCACAGTGGTAAATCTGGGTGATTCCTTGGGATTCGTCCCTATGATAAAAAATAACCGAGGTGCTTGTGACCTCTAGGTCAAAGCTCCTAGAAACTATGATGCACACTTAGAATGGTCTATTAGTCCAACCAAATATCAGGTGATGTGTTCTGGGTGAGACATCTCGACTAGCACGATTAAGATCGGATATGGAACATACACTAATCGAATGCCAAACAACATGCATTAACTGCATATCATCTTTATGTGCATGGATTGCATGTGGTAATCATATTATCTGTTGCATGATCATGCATTGTATACATTAAATCTGAATTGCATCACATTGCATTTAATTCACATATACTTGCATATGTAACATGATTATCATATTTATTGCTGTTTAACCTATGTTGTATCATTGGAGAGTTGCTTTGACCCTATTCGAATTTAAAATACTGTTTAATTAATTACTTACTGGGCTAAGTGTAGCTGACGCCTTTGAGCAACCATTTCAGGGAATTTAGATGGGGAACATAATGAGGTTTACGTGGCTGGATTGGATGATGGTTTTCAATGATTTATACTTAGAATTCTGTAATAGGTTTTATTTTTACTTTTTAAATTAGATATTATGTATAGGGTTAGGATCTAATTTAAACATGAGAATTGATAGTATTTTCCTTTATTTTTCTGCTGCTATTTTATTAGTTTTTTTGGATGTAATAACTTTGTTATCTTTTGATTAATTTCAGTTAAGTATATTTTTTAAAGTCTTATATGATATTTCTCTGGTTTGGATTTAATTACTTTCCACTCCCATAGGATTATAGGGTGAGAGTCGTGGTTTGAACCTAAGGGATTCCCACGTGAATTTCCTTTAAGTTTGGGTCGTGACAGATATGTCCTCATAATGATCATCATAATGGTAATTTGATAATGCACAATTATCATCATTTTTATCACCATCATCATTATTTTCTATCTCACCAATATTCCCTAAGCCTTCATCCATATCATCATTTTTTTTATGTATCTTCTATGCATTCCTCATCATTCATCGTCACATTCTCATCCTCCTCACTACTATCATCCAACACCATGTACTCGGGTACCTTTGGGAGGATGTTCCCCTACCCTCTTGGGTTCAAGGACTTTTTCAGATTTCACCATTAAATAGATCTCCTTCTTCCCTTCGTATGTGTCAAAAAACTCCAACATATCATTGTCACTTCTTACATGTTGTAGCTTTCTATTATCTGGTGTCATGAAAGAGATGGTGATAATGTGCTTCACACCAATTTCGACACTTCGTAAACTTTTGAAACCATGTCCAGATAAGAGTATCTGTCCAGATCTATACTTCTGATGAAGTTTACACCTTCAGAATGATGCACTACCAAAGTAAGAAGAATATTTGAAGCCATATTAAAAGCCTTTAATAAAAAAAGAAACCAGCCAAAGAGAAGAACATAACAGTAAGCTAAATAAAGTGAGGTCCAAAATAGAAAACAAGATGATAAACTCACTGAAAAAAACGCACAAACAAAATAACAAAAATCAAAGCATTTTTCTTCATAACAGTCAAGAATTCCTATTTGGCATTCCTAACCCCATGAAAGTTTTGGATGCATAACATTCATGTATGGAGGACATGCATAACATTCATGTATGGAGGGCATGTATGCATTTTAATGCATCAATGAAGAAGATGTTAGAATCGGCAAGAGAACCCAAAAATCCTCAATGAATATCCGAAAACTTCGTAATTAGAATTGCCAAGAAAAAATTCGAAAACAAGGCATGTTACAATCCTTAAGAGAACACAAAAAAAATTCTAAATGAAAATTCGAATTCAAAAACCTTAGGGGGTGAGAATTGGCAACCCCATAAAAGAATCCATTCGAAAAGAGAAAAAAAAAACATATTTTTACTTCAAAGAACATAAATCAAACACCTCGTATAAGAAAAAATAAACTCTAGAATATTTCCAACAGAGACAATGATTCATGCTTATAAACATGAATCAAAAAAATAAAAAAAAAATCCGAACTTATTGGGCTTCGTAGAAGAGTCTGGACGACAATAAGTGGCGGTGCAACTCTAATAAACCTACAACTTTCTACAGCAGAAGGTTTGGCAACGTAAAATAGCATTTTATTAGGGTCCGTTTGGATCAAAGGAAAAGGATAGAAAAGAAAAGAAATCA
Organism: Pachysandra terminalis; assembly: GCA_031762675.1. Taxonomy (NCBI): domain Eukaryota; kingdom Viridiplantae; phylum Streptophyta; class Magnoliopsida; order Buxales; family Buxaceae; genus Pachysandra; species Pachysandra terminalis. The sequence continues at coordinate 8,258 of JAUPMG010146358.1, forward strand.
AAAGAGAAAAGGAAAAGAAAAGAAAATTATAATTTTTTTACTATTTGGTTGGCAAAGAAAATGAGGGAGAAATGAAGGAGAAAATAGCTTTTTCATGTTTGGTTAAATAGAAAAGAAAATCAAAGAGAAAATTTTTCTTTATTAGTTTTACATAAAAAAAAACTCTCTTTTTTCTATTAGATTTCACACATAATATTACCTAATTTAGGAGTAGCTTAGTTAATTATTTTGATAGTCAAATTAAAGTTTGACTATACATGCAAGAAAACAAAATCATTATTTTTATTTTTAAGCAAACAATTTTTATTTATCTTTTTGTTTTGGAAATTTTCTTTCACGTTTTTTGTCTTTGGAAAATGTATGTTTAGTTTTATAAAAGACAAAGTGGGATTGCTGTTTTCTTTTAGGCTGTGTTTGGAACCTTGGATTTCAAAAGAAAAGAAAAGAAAAGAAAGTAAAAAAGAAAGAGAAAAGAACAGAAAAGAAAAGAAAAGAAAGTACATTATTTTCAACTGTTTGGCTGGATAGAGAAAATTTGAGAGAACATTATAAAGAAAATGGTTTCTCTTGTTTGGTTGTGTAAAGAAAACCAAAATGAAAATTAGTCAATTTTTTCTGTTAGCCATATAGCATGGATTACAACATGCAATCCATGCATGTGGTGGTGGTGAGAGTGGTGGTCATGGTGGTGGTGGTGGTGATGAGGTGTAGGGGTGGTGGTAATGGTGGTGGTGGTGATGGTTGTGGTGGTAATGGTGGTGGTCTTTTGTTTCTTTAAAATAAAAAAATAAAAGATGATTTACCAACAAAAAAAAATTAAAAGAAAGTGAGAGATGAGAACTTGGGTTCTGTTTCTGTTGAAACAGAACGTAAAAACGGAAAAGAGAGAGAGAGTGATATGGGTTTACGGGTTTTGTTTTTACTAAAACAAAAGCTAAAAAACAGAGAGAGAGAGAGATACAGAGAAAGGGTATGGATTTTGGATTTCTTCTAATCAGAAAGATGGGTTCGATCGAAAGCCAAAACAACGAGTAAGAGAGGTTACTTCTCAGACAAAAAAAAAATCAAATACGGAGATGACTGGAATGTTATTGTCATATGTCGTTAATGGTTTCCATATGTTATATGGTGGAGAGAGTTGAGCGAGAACAAAGTTGAAAAAGTGGTAGGCCATAAAGAAAGGATTTTATCGTCTTTTTAGCTTTATTTTCTCTCTCAAAATATTTTCACTTTTGAGAAGAAAATTTTAACGGATAAAAAATCAAAATTTTCTTCCTTTTTTTATTTTTATTTTCTCCCAATCCCCACGGTAAAATGAAAATTAATCTTATTTTCTTTTCCTTTTTCTTCTTTTCGTTTCTTTAGACCCAAATATACCGTTAGGTTCTTAAAAATATTAAAAACGGGAACCTTAGGAGGTGGTAGTTTGATTCCTGGAACCTCGCAGGAGACTGTTTTTGTCAGATACCTCAAGGATAAAAGTGTAATTATCGGAAAAAAAAATCTCGTTCCACTACTGTTCCTGTGGTCAACGCCGATACCAACGCAGTTCCGTCCAAATCGGTGCAGCAAGAAAATCAAGAAAGATCACAGAAGATCCAACGATCTAGATGTAACCGCAATATATCCTTAAGATCCAACGATGTGATGTAACCACAACAGACTCTCTGTTTCACCTTTACTTGTAGTTTGGTTGGTTCTAACTTTTTTTTTTGGTCGTCCTCTCGCAAGACTCTCTAATGGCTTCGACTCGCAATCTCTGCTTCATCCTTCCTTTCTCCATCTTCTTAGCTATTCTTACCACTACTGCCAATGCAAGGCCAGGCGTGCACTTCCACCCCTGCAAAACCCTAATCATATCCTACACCATCTCCTCTTTCAAACCTCCTCTCGATTCTCTTACTCTCCCTCAAAACCCTAATTTCCCATCAACATCTGACCATAAACCTTCTGGGTTCCTTGCCATCATCCGACAATTCAACGAATTCGACCCAAATCCCAAGCCCTCCTTCTTTCCCTCCGCTCGGATGTTCATCGACCGCGCCAATTTCAACAGTCCGATCATCAACGGTCCCAATTTCAACGGTCCCATCATTGACGCCGATAAGCATGAGATCCACCCTCACATACCTTTCGGATCCTTCGGTGTGAGTTCTCTCCGTGAACGCACCAAGGATATTCTCAGCGTGGTCGTTGCTTTGCTCTTCGGTGTCGGGTGTGGCGCCCTGACCTCGGCAACCATGTACTTGGCATGGTCGCTCATCACCAATCGGTATGAAATTCGTGATCGTGAGGCTGAGGATTATTCTGTGTTTGACGATGATGATGGTATAAGCGCTAGTAAGATGGGATTTGTCAAGATCCCGGCCGCCCCGCCTGCATCTTCGGTTCCTGCCCCGGCCAAGGAAGTGGTATGAAGGGGAAATTAAGGTTTGGGGTTCCGAATTGAGTTGATATTTCAATTCAATTGTTCTTATGTGGATTGTTAATGATACACTGTACTTTTAGGACTGATTTCGAATATATTATATAATATTACGTTATAGTGTTTATTGTTTGTTTCCCTTTAGTTATGATGGAATATGTTGAAATTGAAGTGATTTTAGTAATGCTTATGGATGCAAGAATACGTAAATGGGGATTATTTCTAGGTTTTGGATGACTTAAATATCTGGGCATACTTCCTTTTTTTTTTTTTTTTTCCTCTTGATTATGATGGAGTATGTTGAATTTGAAGTGGTTCAAGTATGTTTATTGTTGCGGGCAAATGATAAAAAAGGATCATTTCTAGGGTTTTGAAGAATGAAATTGTTGGCTATTAATGAATAACCAATCCAGTTAGGTTTTGTGCGTAGTTCTAATCTTTTA
>JAUPMG010146369.1:0-11125 GCA_031762675.1 Pachysandra terminalis
ATTATAACTTAAAGAGTTATGATTGTGTGTGAAGCACTCTAGTTTCCTATTGTGCAACCCACCAATCACAAGCAGTCCAAGTCAATTATGTAACCACTTACTAAAATTTTAAATTACCCCTATATTTTAATTAATTACAAATAAATCCCTATAAAGTTCAAGTTATTACAATATGCTCATGTTTTAAAATTATCATTTGATGTTTCACATCTTTTACTTATATATATCTAATATATATGTAGGCTATATGAATTATTTTAAATGAGCACATTAAGATGAAGCTAGTGGTTGAGTATAGAGATTTGAGTTTGTGCTGATGAGGGATTAGAAATACTCAATCCGATGTGGCAAAATGATTTTAGGGCATAGGCGAGACTTTTTGAGAGTGTATCTCCATATCAGTTTTATGGAACTTGATATGGAGTTGCTCATCTGCTACTTTGTGCTCGTCGGTCGCATTCTTAAAGACCTGTATGATTAACATTCATGACAGGAAGATATAATGTACATGTGAGAGATGCATAGTTAGTGTCCATTATGGAAGCGTGAGAGATGTTGGATTTAAGTGATGCATGTGTCGACACTGTTGGCCCGACTCAGTTCCCCACTTAATGGGATGTCCATGCTTGGTTAGAAGTGTGGATGTGAATAATTCTCTGCTAATGGGATTAGGAGATAGAGTCTTATGAGTAGTTGAGTTGAGTCTTCTATATATAGAAGACTCCTCCTCCCTACCCATTCAAGCTTCACAGGTTTTGGTGAGATTCAAACTTAGATAACCTCTCATCTCTTCATCTCTTCTGCCCTCTAGAGATCTGGTTTTGCTATAGAGATTCCCATACAGAGATCCAATCGTTTGAGTATGGGTTTATTGTTTGTGGTTCTAGAAATCACATATTATGACGTGGGACATTTTTCGGTTTGATAGAGATCTTCTGATGTAGATTTGGATTTGTGTGCATCGAGGTACGTGAACCGAGTCGCCTATAACCTTCATGTAATGTCCTACATAAAATTTCCTGCTACTACCTTAAATTGGGTCGAATGACAAAACTCGAGATTTTGTATGGGCTAAGCCCAAGAAAACCAACACCCTACACACGATCAGTTGAAATAAAGTCTACCAAACCAAGCATTCTGGTGGGCTTAACATCAAGAATCAAAAAGAAAAATTCAATGAGGCTCTACTCATGCAAAAAGCTTGGACTCTTTTGATGGATCCCTATGCTTACTGGGACAACATCTTTTTCGCTCCAAGTATTGCCAACATGTAAATTTCCATTAAAGCCTAGTCAAAAGTTGGTGACTCCAACACTTGGAGACAATTGTGCAAACTGAGAAGCAAATTAACTCAAGGTTTAGGGTGGGTTGTAGTTAATGATCAATCAATCATTGTTGAACAATGGAAGAATATCATCCAATATCAAGGAGATTTGGCTCTACAAATGGAAAGTCCAACATGGATTACAACTGCTAATTTTATCAATCAAGAACTTAGGCTGGGATGCACCTAAGCTCGAGCAAGTATGGCCAGATGAGATTGTAGAAAAATTATGAAAACACGGGTAAAAAAAGAAGGTAACACTGATATCATGATCTCGACTCCCACAAACTCTGGCAAGTTCTCTTCAGCAAATAGACTTCTCAATCAAGGTAGTATTGTTAATATTAATCCTTCCACTATTTGGTTGAAAATCTGGCACCTTCCATATGCTCAAAAAATTAGGTTTCTTATTTGGAAGTGTCCCCATAATGGGATAGCTACTAATGACCTTCTGCATACTCGTTTACAGGCCCAAAGAGAGATGCTATCTTTGTAGGAAAGGTAATGAAGGCCCTATACATATAATTGAAGACCTTGGGAACCATGACAACATGGCTGATTGTTTGGAACACATCATGAAGAAAGCTAAAGAAACATGGGGATTGTGGGACTGGGACATGGAGTTGGATGGAGGATTTTGCAAACTTCTGTTGGGCGATTTGGAACACAATGAACAAAGTTGTTTCTGGAGGATTAACTCCTACACATGAGTTTACAATAAAAGCTCTCGAAGGACTGTTCGAACACTCTCGAAGACTCGTTGAGGAAAGAAGCACAACAAGAAGGAATGAGGAGGTGATTTTCAGAAGGTGGTTGCCTCCCAATGATGATCACATCAAATTAAAAACTTTGATGGAGCTTGCAGAGGATCTACTTCAAAAGCTGCAGGAGGTGGACTTTGTAGAGAGACTTTGTAGAGACCATGCAGGATGATTTCTGTGGTTTTATTGCACTAGAAGGAATTGTAATGGCCATCAAGAAAGGTTACAAAAAGATTATCATAAAAGGAGAGTCTTCCATTGTTCTTAATGTAGTGACCAAAACCTGGAAATTAATATAATAATTAGTTTGTGGTTAATTAAATGGATTAAATAAGCATAAATAAAAATCTGAATTTGATTTGACTGTTTATGCTCCAATTGATATAGAACTGGAGATTTATTGACATTAGAAAGACTCATAACCTTTATGTTAACTTGAAAAATATTAAATGTACAGATTTGAATGAATATCAGAACTATTTGTAATGATATCATGTATTTCGTTATTATATTGCAGTATTGGGGTCAATATGTAATTAAAGAGGAATCTGGGCAGTATGGTGTAATTAAGTGAAGTTTATTGGACTAAGATTTGATTTTGTCATATGAACCATTAATTAGAATTAAAGGTTAGTTTAGTAATTCTAGCAAGATTTGAATTAGATTAGAAGGAGAGAGTTTCTAATTAGTAGGAGTTTAGTTTTCTTATCTTAGGAAGGTGCGTATGGATTGAGGAGGGATTTAGGAAGTGGAATTCAAAAGGAAGTTAGATATAAGAGGGAGATCTAGAGAGAATTGAAGGTGCGTGGAGAATAGAAAGTGAGAGAGAGAGAGAGAGAGAGAGAGAGAGGGTGATACGTGGACTACGAGGAGGAGATTAGGTTTGGTTTAAGAAAGGAAAAGAGAGAGAAAGAGAGGAAAGAAGCTATAGCAGTTATCTGGGAAAGAAGAGAATGAGAAAAAGAGAGAAGAAAAGAAAGAGAGAGAAAGCAAAGAGTGTTGGAACACGAAGAACAAGTGGAAAATGAGAGAAGAAGAAGAAGAAGAAGAAGAAGAAGAAGAAGAAGAAGAAGGAGATATCCTTGTAGTGTTTTGGGTTTTCAGCAATAAGGTAGGTACCTCGGTTGCTCCTCACAATATTAATAATAGTGTTTATGGGTGTGGGTCAGTGTGATCATGTTTATACACGTGTATTTGTGTATATAAGTGCGTGTATGTGCATATATATATATATATATGTGTGTGTGTGTGTGTGTGTGTGTGTGTGTGTGTGTGTGTGCTTATTTAATCTCAAATCTAAGTGTATTCTTCTTGGTGGAAAATATATGATGTGTCGTTAGATGTGCTATGGAGCACGTATATACTTATATATGATTCTTATGCTAAGGTATGTGATGCTTTTATTTGTTATCATGTGAATACATACATATATATATATATATATATATATATATATATGTGTGTATATATATATGTGTATATCCACATCTCTATGTTTTATATGAATGTGAAAGTGTGTGGATAAGTGTAGAATCTATACATGATGATATGAATGCTAATATGATGAAGATCTAATGAGTATTTGACCTAATGTTTAGTTTAATGCTGATATGTGTAGTTTGATGGGTGATATGGTTGGAATGGTGAAATTAATATGAAATTTATGTTTACGGGTGTTTTAATGTTGTATGATGACAAATATAATTTAAATATGATTTTTGGGATTTTCTGGGAAAGATCCGAGCTTCGACTCAGTTGGGGGTCGACCCAAGGATGGATTGATGGTTTCGGTCCAGTATGGGGGAGACTGAGCGAGGGACCGAAAAGGTCAAAAAGTGAGGAAAACTGTTGGAAAAGGAACCGAAGTTTGGGGGAGACTGAAAGGGGGACCGAAGGGGTTCGGTCCACTTGGGGGTTGACCAAAGTTAGGGGCCGACGCCCAATAAGGGTCAAATTTGGTGGACAGTTGTGTTTGGACCTTGCGAGGTTGTGTGTGGTGGTTTTATTCCATATAAACGTGTGTGATGACTTGTGCAACAAGTTAATGTGAATGCCATAGTTTGTTGTATTCTGTGAAATGAGATTGAGTATTGTGACTCATATGAGAACGTGTTACTGTTCTAACATGTGCAACATGTGTAGATGATGAGATTGAGTGTATATATGTATATTGCATAAGATATGCATGAGTTATGTTGAATGCGCCATAAGTGACCCATCCATGCATTAGATGTTCATGAAGTTTATGAATGAGGATGTTCATAGTGAATGGTCAATGAGTGACCATCCATGCATTAGATATGAATGAGGAACAAGCATGAAAAGAGTTACGAGAATTAAGCCCAGTAGGTTACAAATCCTACAAAATCATGATGTACCCATGGAATGTAAGAAAGTATCCAGCTGTACTAAAATGGATGCCTAGTAACTAAGTTACTTGATAAGAGAGTCTCATCCAGCTGTATTAAAGTGGATGCCAAGATAACTTGGAACCGGCTGATCACCGGATTTGCATTTATTAACATTTATAAATTATGTGTAGCTTTAATTGTATTGAATCATCATTTTGCATAGCATCTATTCATTTCATCATCCATTATATTTTCTGCAAATTCTTCGCTTCTATTTGCTGTTTTTGATATTCATGTAATGATGTGAATGAGATATTAATACTTGGGTTATGATGTGATGTTTATGATTGATTGATTATGATTATTAAATATGCATGAGAAATTTATGATGGTGTAAAAGGTACATCATGTTATGTTATATGTTGTTGGAGATATCATTGATAATGTGAGACATACGACATATGGTTTCCTACTGGGCCTCAAAAGCTCACACTTACGTGTGTTGTTCATCCAATAGGTTAAGGAGATGAATCAGAGTGAATGATGTATAGAAGGATGAAGTCTTTAGTTGATGTTTTCTGTTTTCAATTTGCTTGAGTCACAATAGACTAGAAGAAATTTAACTTTTATTGGTTTTCTGTTTTTTTTTTTTTTTTTTTTTTGGAATTTAAGACAATGATGTAATAACGGGATAATTTTATGGATGGTTTGATTATGAATTGGCTTCCGCTTATGTGTTGATTATTATGAATTGTGGTTGGTTTCTGCATCCAAGGGGTTGGGATCCAAAGGTCAAACCTTGGGGTCCTCGAGATCATATATCTTGGATCTGGGGCGAGACACTTAACAATCTGGAAAACCCAGATAGAGAACCCCCTTGGAATCTGCTAGCAACCATTGCAAATACTTAAAAAGTGCCATTCTTCCAATACCAATCAAATATCAGAAGATCGGCCGGATATTGTTGCTCACATTTTCAAGATCAAATTAAAGTAAATACTCCATGACATTAAGGTTGGAAAGATAATTGGAAATGTAATTGCCAGTGAGATTTTGTCACTTAAATTTTAATTCTATTTTGGTATATCATTTTCATTCATAATTTTGAATTTAATTAATAATTAATGATTTTTTCACAGACCTTCATGTCGTAGAATTCCAAAAGCGAGGATTGTCACATGTTCATATGCTTATCACTTTGTCAAATGATGATAAGCCAAGTTCTCATGAAGATATGGATGCAATAGTTAGTGCTGAGCTTCCAGATAGAGAGACAAATCCTGAAGCATATGAAACAGTTGTAAGATGTATAATTCAAGGTCCTTGCGGTGCGATGAATCCTAATGCACCATGCATGGTTGATGGAAAATGCTCAAAATGATATCCAAAGGACTTTTATAATGAAACAACAATTAGGAGCAATGGTTTGCCCAAATATCGTCGTCGCAATGATGGAAGAACAACTTTGGTTAGTGGGTTTGAAATCGATAATCGTTGGGTAATACCTCATAATATTGAACTGCTCACATGATATGATTGTCATATTGATGTTGAAATTGTTGGGCGTCCAACAATGACAAATTACTTATTTAAGTACATTAATAAACGCCCTGACAGAGCAACTATTATAATTGAAGACAATAGCATTGCTCAAAGTACTTCTGGACAACAACATTTCAACCAGGTCGACGAAGTGAAACATTATTTAGATTGTCGTTATATATCAGCTTCTGAAGCATGTTGGCGAATTTTTGTGTTTGACTTGCATAAAAGACATCCATCTGTTGAAAGATTAAAATATCACTTGGAAAATCAACAGACGATCATCTTTAGTGATACTGATAATGTTCATCATGTTGTTTCAAGACCTAATATTGAAATAACAATGCTAACCCAATGGTTTGAAGCAAATAGAACATATCTAGATGCTCAAAATCTAACATACGTTGAATTCCCAACTCTTTGGGTGTGGAACAAGAATAATAAAGAGTGGATAAGACAACAACGTCATGATTCAATCGGAAGATTATACTTTGCTCATCCTACATCAGGAAAACGATATTTCCTTCGCATGTTACTCCACATTGTTCGAGGAGCTACCTATTACAAAGATTTAATAACAATAAATGGAGTAGAATATCCAACATTCAAATCAACATGTATTGCACTTGGCATTCTTGATGATGATAATGAATGGAATGAAGCTCCCCTAGAAGCTAACATGTGGGCATCTTCAAATCAATTCCGCCATACGTTTGCATCAATGCTAATGTTTTGTGAAATTTCAAATCCATGAGAGTTGTGGAATACTCACTGGGAGAAGTTTGTTGATGGCATACAACTAAGAGCCGGAAGAGAAGCATGCAATATGACATTATAGATAGCCTCTGATGAGTTGAAAAACAATGCTTTGCATGAAATTAAATCAATCTCGAACAAAAATGGAAGATCATTGAAGGAATTTGCTGATATGCCATTACTTACCTACCAAAAATATTCACTACTTTCTAATAGGCTTATTCGTGAAGAATTAAGCTATGATATACTCTCATTACAGAATGAGTTTGAACAAATGCATAGAGCACGAAACAATGAACAAAAGTTAATTTTTAACAGCATCATAAATGCAAGTGCAAATATGATACGCGGTTTGTACTTCATATATGCAAGTGGTAGAACGAGAAAAGCATTTTTGTAGAAAACTATCATTGCAAAGTTACGCATCAAACGAAAAATCATGCTTGTTGTAGCGTCGTCTAGAATTGCTTCACTATTGTTACCTGGAGGGAGAACATCACATTTTCGTTTCAAAATTCCATTACATCCACATGAATCATCATCATGCTTTATAAGCCAACAAAGCCATTTGACTGAGCTAATACAAAAAGCACATTTAATCAATTGGGATGAAGCACCAATGGCATGTCGTTATGCATTTGAAGATGTGGATCGGACATTTAAAGACCTGATGAAATCCATTAATCCAAGAGCAAATGATCAAGCATTTGGTGGGAAGACATTAATTCTTGGTGGGGATTTTAGGCAAATCCTACTAGTTATTCAAAAAGTGGAAAGGGAGGAATTGTTGCATCTTGCATTCAAAGATCAAGTATTTGGAAAGAGTGCCAACTATTTCATCTCACCACTAATATGCATGTATGCTCAAGCAACCTCCCTAATTTTGCACATTCAGAAATTGAAACATTTACCAGATTGATACTTGAACTTGGAAATGGTTTCATATTCGGACTCCCTTTATCATCAAATGGTAGACCTGATTGGATCAAAATTCTAGAAGATCTATTAATTAGAGACAACACAGCTGGTAATCAAGCATTGATATATATATCTTGGTTTAGAAGAAAGATATCAAGAACCTTCTTATCTGCAAGAACGTGGCATTCTGGCATCCAAGAATGAGGATGTTGATGAAATAAATTTAAGAATACTTTCACTATTGCCAAGGAATGTTCAAAGTTATTTCAGTGCAGATACTGCCAGCCCTATTGAAGGAAATGCAGATTACCAAAATAACATAAATCCTATTAAATACCTGAATTCAGTAAATCGTTATGGATTACTAAATCACAACTTGCAATTGAAAGCTGGAGCACCTGTAATTTTACTACGAAATCATGGTCCTTCAATTGGCCTTTGTTATGGTACACGACTTATAGTTCAAAAATTCCAAAGGCGAGTTATAGAAGCAAAAATTATTATAAGTAGCAATATAGGCTATACAGTCTTCATTCCTCGGATTGTAATGTCTTCGACAGGTGTAGACATACCATTTCTCCTAAAAAAAAGGCAATTTCCCCTACATCTTGCTTTTGCAATGACAATTAACAAAAGCCAATGACAAACTTTCAAACAAGTTTGTGTATTTTTACCAAATCCAATCTTCACCCATGGCCAGCTTTATGTAGCAATCTCACATACTACATCTCGGTATGGTTTGAAGATATTAATCATTAACAAAGATAAACCACACAACTATACAAGCAATGCGGTTTTCAAGGAAGTGCTTGATGAAATTTCAAATAATCAAAGTCATCCACATCAGCTTAGCTACCAAAACTCAGGTACAAACACCTTACAAATTGAACCTTAGATTTAACTAATCAATATCTATAAAAATACATCATATCCTCGTTTACTATTATTATTTTTTTACATATTATTCCCTTAATATATAACTATAGTTTAAATTATAAATCCTCTTCTAAATGTTTCTTCACTTTTGATTCTATATATAGCATGATGGCATCTCAACACTACACACCGTTTCGTTATTTACATCAATATAAATCAAGCTGGAGAATCAAAGCAAGGATTGTTCCGAATTATGTTTGGGGAGAACAAATTTGTGAGAGCGGGAAGTTATACTATGGAATGAAGCAGTTGAAAAGTTTAGGGAGAACAAATTTGTGAGAGCGGGAAGTCAGGCCAAATTTGGAAAATGATCTTCATGGATCAAGATGTAAGTTTATCATCTTTACATTAACAAAATCAACTCATAGAATCCCTTTCATATCTATATATAGTAAACTAATTGCTAGGAATTATGTTTAGGGAGAATAATGCAAGTTATACTATGGAATGAAGCAGTTGAAAAGTTCAAGCTCAAACTGGATGAGGAACAAGTTTATGGATTGTCAGCTGTCAAAGTTATACCATCTAACAAAAAGTATAGAATTGTGCAAAATGATTTACAATTAAAATTAACCAAATATACTTCCATTGAAGAAGTTTTTGATCAATGCTTGAAATTTCCTGAATATAAATACAACTTCATTGCATTAAATCAAATTGAAAATGACACAAGTTTACAGGCTAACTATATGGGTAAGGCTTTACACTTCTCAACATATTCATAAAATTTAAAAATTATAATTAAACTTACATGCAAGCATTTACAGATGTCATTGAAATTATTGTTCATGTGTGTGGAAGCGTACCGATACATTCGGATACCATTGCCAATTCATTGAAGAGAGATATTATACTTCTCGATACTCATGACGTCAACTACTATCTATTCTCTTTCAAAATCATCTAATTTGCTTATATGAACATTTGTCTTTTTTTTTTCTCTCCAGCTTATGATTAACTAACATATACTTCTATGTAATGGGCACAGACTCCATCCAATCACATTCACTTTGTGGAACAATTTTGCATCTAATGAAGGAGATCAATTACAACAAATGATTGAGATGAATCCAATTTTGCTAGGACTTTCAGTGATAACAGGTAACTATCGAGTTATATCCGTATCTCTTATAAAACACTCTATTAACACATATCTATCAATTATAACTCTCACTTTTGAAATATTATTATGTTTAACTAAAGTTTATGAAATACCTTCTTAGGAATAACACTTTCAACCACAAGAACTTCATAAGTGATTATCAACCCTGACATATCAGAAGCAAATCTTCTCTCATCATGGTAATTCCTTATTTATGTTATATGACATTATATTTACCCTTACAAATGACACAACTAATGATGAACCAAACTACAAGTCAACTTATGATATTAGAGCCAACATCTTCAAATAATGGATTCAAGCCAATCGGTTATCAGAAATTTGGGTCATAATGTTTTCAAAAGCCCGTAGAATTTCATTAGATCAGTTAGAAATGCTACCAAACCACCATTCGTCTGAGGTAAAACTTTATATATATATATATATGTGTGTGTGTGTGTGTGTGTGTGTGTGTGTGTGTGTGTGTATTCTTATGTCTTTATGAATTTATTAGTCTAACGTTTCTCAAATAATGTGTAAATTTACTATTACCGAACACTTACTCACGTTATTCCCATAAATACAAGCCGTCCACTTTGGTATGAAGCTTGCATCAAATGCAACAAAAATTCACAACTTTCAGAAGGAAAATATTAGTGCAATGACTGTAAGACACAAAATATAGGCGTTGCTCTCCGGTAATATAACTTACTTTAACTAAACAGTTATGTTTATAACATTTATGAACTCTATTATTACAGGTATCTAATTCATGTGATAGTTCAAGACTCAAGCAAAGAAGCAACATTTACGATATCCGACAAAGAAGGACAATTTGTTCTTGGTTGTCCTACTTCAAAGCTTAAAGAGCTATCGTCAAAGGTTCTCCTTTGCATAACAATGTCTATATATCAATAACCTTAACTTTCTTTTTTAATAAACTAACTAAATCAGTACAGGAAAAAGGAAGTGAATAATTGGAGCAATACATCAATACACGATTATGGAAACCTTACATCATCATCGGCTCTACCAAATTTCCAAATTCTTCCTACACAAGATTTGAGTTTATAACTTGTGGTGTTCTTGATGTGAATTGGTCCTATGAAAGTTTTCAACCTCTTAAAGAAATAGAAAATCGTGAACGAATGAGAAAGGTATAAGATATACATACCAAAAAATTTATATATTAAATAGTCTTAAACAAACATAATGGTCTCCTTTTACTAAATTTTTAAAGGGTATAATCAGCCAAGGGAACCCAACATAAGATCAAATGATTGCTGCAAAATCTTAGCTCTTTTCTTTTTCTTGGTGGCATTGATGTGTTAATTATAATTAACCACTCGCAATAGTATGAATCTTTGCAGATAGGGCTATTTTGAGGGTGTCGAACCTCAAGGATCGGTGGTAATTCTTACTAAATTATCAAATT
>JAUPMG010146390.1:0-11125 GCA_031762675.1 Pachysandra terminalis
TCCTTATAGGGATAATTGATCATGAAAACGAATTGCCTGCTGAGAAACTTAAATCTAAGGTCTCTACATGGGTAATTCGATAATATACTGGTCACCTTATGAGATGTATGCAGTTACTCTGACTTTCCCTGAAGGAATATAGATTAACATACCAAAAATGGTTATTTCGAAAGTGAACGAAGATTTGAAGAGTATTTTGTGGAATTCAAATGACTTCTTTAATTTATTGAAATAAATCCCCAAACAATCACATAATAACAACATATATATTGCTATATATTGCACTATTATTTCAGGTTACTTCAATATCTCCTAGCGGTGTTGATAGCTTATGCTTGCACCTTCTCTATTCATCAATAGCATTGATGCTTATACTTACACTTAGGCTCACAACCTCGAGATGGTCAATTTGTGAATGGGCTAGTCCCCCTAAAAAAACAATGGTTATGGGTTCGTCTACTTTAAAAGACTTGGTTGCATTTTTTTTTTATGTGCATCATGCATTATGTCAACCTCGTTTAGCTCGAGGAAAGGGACTTCGAGCAATATACCCACCCTACAGGAATAGTGGCTTCCGAGCCCCGTTTTCCTTTTTGACCACATCATTCTCACTCGAGACCTATGGAATTGTAATTACAACAATGTTATAGTCCTTATTCAAGGACACCTACTTTGAGTTCTTAATCTCTCTTTCGAGGACATCAATAACAATTTCTCTTTCGAGAATTATGGCCATGAAACCAATATTGTTCACAAGGTCTTGAATCAAAGATCTCTTTGTTCGAACATTTAGCTATACTGGTCTCTCGATTGAATGTTACGCTTATTGTAAATCCTCAATTATAGACTTTGACTTAAAACTGATTCCTTCATATGAGATTTTTATTTCACAATGATATATGGTCACTTCTTTAGTTTGCCTGACGAAGTTTATTTCTTGCACTTCATTAGGCAGGGGGCTATTGATGATCCATTGACCTAATTAAGTAGCCATGTGTCACCTGCTTGACCACGTATTACCTACTTGACCTACTTGTCACCTGCTTGACCTATGGACCATGGTTCTAATGGGTCACTCGACTCGATTTGACCCGGTCCAACCCGGTCTAACTTGGTTCAATTCGGCCCGACCCGGTCCAACCCAACCCGACTTGATTTGACACTTTATGTAACGAAAAAAACACGTATTTTTTTTTTTTACAAAAACGTATTAAACACGTTTTGTACATTTTACGTTTAAAACTTTTCAAAAAAACTTATTGTATTTCTTTTTTAGAAAATATATTTATTTATTTTTCATCATTTAAGGATTTTATTGAATATTTTTATTAGCTTTTATTTTTGATGGGTTATTTTCATTTAGAGGTTTAAATAGTTTTTTTTTTGTTAATTTTTTTTTTATCTAGTGCTATTTTCATCTATTTATTAAAAAATGGCTTTTAATAAATAGATGAAAAGAGAAATGGACTTTAATTAATGTTTTATTTTTTATTCTATTATTAAATTTAAAATTTAAAATCTTTAATACTACATTATATTTTCATAAAAATAAATAATGGTAATATTAAAGTTTCTTATAATAGTGAATGTAAATTATTTAGAATTATAAATTATTATAGACTAATACTATAATATTTTCTTAAATTTATTGGTAATTAATTTATAGTTTCACATTTATATTCATGTTTTTTTCATTTAATTTTTTCGAATCTCTACCGTATTAAACTCGAACAATTTAATCAAAGTATTTTTGACGTTTTTGTTTTATTGATCGTTTTTTTTGACTTCGTCTTTTTGAGTAAGGACCATATTAAACTTGATATTTTATTGTCTCGTTTTTTTTTTGCCGTATCACGTTTTGCTAACAATGGGTAGGACATCCCTTAAGATTTCAAGAATCGGTCCGATCCGGTCTAGATTGGCCGGTCTTTATCGGGATTGGTCAAGACTAGTCTGGTTCCAAGCCACGATACAACTAGTGTATTGTGAGGTTTTGGATTGGATCGGTTGTCCAGATCGATACAACCGGTCCAATGATCGGTACAATTGATACAATCCGTCCATATTTTTTTTTGTGTTTTTTGTTTCAACTTATGAATTGAACGGTTCAGGCCAATATCAATTTGGACCGATTCGATACTGCTAGTCCAAAGACCGGTCCAGCCGATCCAAAAAAATTTTAATTAAAAAAAAAAAACAGGCTGTCCACTTTTGTACTGGATGGCACCACCGGTCCGGAGACTTTAAACCCTGTCCCCTTAAGAGGGGTTGGGTTGGTCCAAAGTTGTATCCATGGAATTCTCCTATGGGACCACAAAAGGATCGCATGGTCGAAGTTGCATAGAAGAATTTTCCTTCATAAATAAATTAATTATTAGATCCAACAAACGTGTCCGTACCTCGTACTATTCTTACGTAGTTTCTTATTTTCTGCTTTTCTAAAGTTGTAAGTTCTAACTGCTTTTCAAGAGCCGATACTGATTCTCTGTGTCTGTCTCCAATGAAATAGCCTCAGCGTCAGCTTCAGCTTCAGTTCTTCAACTCGTCAAGTTTCTTCATCCGACCAGAACGCGAGAGAGAGAGAGAGAGAGATCGTTTTTGTGGAGATCCAACCGAAAAGTTCGTAAGATGTGATATTGTCCGGAAATTTCTATTACGAGGAAAAAATCTCTATAACATCTTGATTCCATCTCGTTACGAGTTCCTGAAATTGGATAATCAGATTAGATCTTCTTGAGTAGAAACCCTAGAAATCTCAGCTTCAAACTATCGAAACATGAAGCAGCTCCACAAGCAATCCAGCCTCAATTACAGACGAGACGAAGAGAACCCAGCATCTGCTTATTCATCAAAAACCCTAAAGCAACCTAGATCCCTCCCCAGATCTATACATTACCTCTTGAAAGAACAGAGACTCCTCTTCAGTCTCGTTGGTATATTAATCGCCTCTACGTTCTTCGTTCTCCAGCCCACATTGTCCCGTATAGGTCCTGCAGAAACACACAATGTGATACCCGGATCGTTCCCGATCGGCGTTATAACTCACGAGGGTAAGGTTGGGAGGGTTCCGGCGGGGATAGGAAGTCGGCGGTTGAGAATTGTAGTAACCGGTGGAGCCGGGTTCGTCGGGAGTCATCTTGTGGATAAGCTGTTGGGAAGAGGGAACGATGTCATTGTGATCGATAATTTCTTTACTGGGAGGAAGGAGAATGTGATGCATCATTTTGGGAATCCAAGGTTTGAGCTGATTCGGCATGATGTCATTGACCCGATACTTTTGGAGGTCGATCAGATTTATCACTTGGCTTGTCCTGCTTCCCCTGTTCATTACAAGTATAATCCCGTCAAGACCATCATATCCTTCTTTACTATTATTATAGTCGTGAATTCTGTTCTATCCATGTGTGTGTGTGTGTGTGTGTGTGTGTTTTGGTTGATTTTTATGCAGAATGGGCTTTATTTTTAGTAAAATTTTCACAATTTTGAATAGTTTGAGATCCTTGACTGTGATTACAAAACAAATGTTATGGGCACCTTGAACATGTTGGGCCTTGCAAAGAGAATTGGGGCACGATTTCTGCTTACAAGTACCAGTGAGGTGTATGGGGACCCACTTGAGCACCCACAGAAGGAGTCGTACTGGGGGAATGTGAACCCAATAGGTGAGATTTCGTTCATCAACTCATTATGTGGTTTCTTTTCTGTTTGTTTCTTTGTTATTGTGCTCGGATGCTTATTTAAATATTTTGAATTCATACAACTATTTAGGTGTGAGGAGCTGTTATGATGAAGGAAAACGAACTGCTGAAACTTTAACAATGGATTACCATCGAGGTGCAGATGTTGAGGTAACTGATTCGGATATTTTCTTGTGCCCGAGTTCTTGTAGAAGGCTGATTCTATGATGCCAAAATTTTGGATTGTATTGCCGTGCATTAAGGAATTCAGTAGTTCGTCTACTTAGAGCCATCCTATGTATGATTTTATCTCCCTATTATAAGTTTAAGGAGAATCCTTAGAGCTGTCAATGAGAAGGAGCTAGCTCGGGATCGGCTCATATGAGCCAAGCCTAGCTCTCTAATTAGGCTCGTGAGCCAAGCCTGATCCTAGAAAAAACTCGTTTTCTTAATGAGCCCAAGACAAACTTAAGTGGGTCCAGCTTGGTTAAAGCTCAACTCAATTATGACACAAGAAAATATATTTTGTAATTTAATATTACCAAAAAGTTAAACATTATATCTTTGAGTTTTAGAAATAAGATATTACATTCTTTAGATTTTGAATTCTTATTTGTAACATTTTCAATGATTTTCTATTTGCAACTATTGGGCCCTGGATCGCAACAAGCTTCAGCCCCAAAATTATAACAAAAGCCTAGTCGAGCCCACTCCAATATTATCAAGCTTGCTCAGTCTGGCTCAGCTTTGCTTGTTTACAGTCTTGAATGCATTTGGTCTTTCAATGATTTCTGTTGATTATATTCACTGACCAAGTTATTTGAGGATAACCAAAATGAGCATTTATTTGGAGTTTTATGGCCATGGGCAGGACGTCATGATTTAGCCCTTGTTTCCATGTTGAACCCTGCCAAATTTATATACATTTAATCTTTTAGTCATTTCGTGGTTGTTTGCTACCATTCAAGGTTCAAAATATCTAGAAGAAATCATATTTTGCTCTAATTTAAAAGTTTTACCTTCCCTTCATGACATTATTGAGATTATTGAGTCCAATCTCATAAGGGGTTTCATTTGGTGCATATAACAGAGGAAACTGTGTTTTAAAAGGCATGTGGGGCTTAAGCCTTACAGACATATCCCGTGATGCTCATTTAGTGCCTACCCATGATGATCACACCTTGAAATGTGAAGCTTACATGAAGTGTAGGCTTCATCTTATATCTATGGCTTACACCTCATAAATCAAGTAAAATTAGGATTGTCTTCACAAAAATTGAGACAATTTTTAGGCTTCATCATATGATTTGCATTAAGAGCATACAACAGACTGCTAACTAGTGTCAAAACAGTTGTAATGAGATCAACAGGTTTTATTTATCAAAAAAAAATAAAAGTGAGATCAACAGGTTTTCAATAATAGTAGGCCCGCATTGGGTCAGCAATGAGCCCTTATCTTCTGCAGTGGCTTTGGATGATGGCGACTGAGGAGGTGCCTTATTGTATGTTATTTAGCTGATGTTTGTATTGGTGGACCAAAATAGAGAGGAGGCAAAAAACTAGAATTGTATAGGTATACTTTGGAATCAAATGGTTTCGAAATAAGTCAAGACTGGTATATGTAGTGCAATACAAAATGGGAGCAACAATCAAGAGATTCATCAGATTAAGCACTTCCGCTAACTTAGCTCAATTATCTATAAAGAGAGAGATATCGAGGAAGATGTTGCACAATAAGATTAGAGTTGGATGTCTAAAATGGAGATTTACTTCTAGATTATGATTGATGTATTATATTCAAATTAAAGGTAAATGTTATTAGACGGCTATTAGACCTGCTATAATGTATTGAACGGAATGTTGGGCAATTTGGAAGCAATTCATTCATTAGATGAGTTTAGCTGAGATGAGGATGTTAGAATGGACGTGTGGAAAGTAAATGTAATGAATGATCATAGGTGTGGCCTGATAGGAGATAAAATAAAGTCTGTTAAGTTGGTTTGGGCATTGGTTCATGTAAACTGGAGACTTCTAAAGGAACCTCCTAAAGGTGTGAGATGGAGCAAGTTGAAGAAGAATCAGGAAGGGCCAGAGGAAGACCAAACAGATCTTGGATGGTATTGTTCAGAAATGGTTTAAAGACAGTCTTATTGAAGCACGGTTTTTGAAAGATTGGGATGGTAAAGAAGAATTTATGTTGCTGTCTTATTAGTTGTGGTAAACTTATTTTGTTGATTCATTGGTTGATCAGACATATTTTGTTAGCTTTACTCTTTATTATGATTTGATGTGCTTCAATGCTTCTGAGCCTCCTATATATGTTGACCTGATCCTTCTCTATATTTTGTAAAAGATTCAATCAAGGTGATATGAGCTTTACTAGGATCTGTGTTACTCATGGATGCGATCACTCCTTCCACATGCATGTATGGTGAATAGCCCCATTCAGGGAAGTAATCTATAGGCTTTCTGTTTACAGGTGCGTATTGCACGCATTTTTAATACATACGGCCCTCGTATGGGTATAGATGATGGACGCGTGGTCAGCAATTTTGTTGCTCAGGTTTGAATTCTGAACCTTCCTAGGTTTATGGTTTCTTTACTGCACTGAGCTTTTGGAATCAATATTTCAATAAGTTGTCATCAGTAGAGTTTGTAACGGTGTGCCTTTGTTTTGCAGGCCATCCGTAAACACCCATTGTCTGTCTATGGCGATGGAAAACAAACAAGAAGCTTTCAATATGTTTCTGACTTGGTATTTTACATACTATTCTCTTTAATTATTTTGTGCATGCTGACTCTTCTCTTGGGACTGCTGTAGATGTTTAAGGAATGAGATGCAATATCATACATCTATTGTATGTCTGCCACCTTGTTGGTCATGTTCTGATATCCATTATTTTGACCCTAGGATATGTTCAAATGTTTGGAAAACACATCTTTTTGGAAGAAACGCCATCTTCTGTCCTTATTATCCAAGAAACTGAAATCTGATGCCTGGGATAAGAATGCGATATCTCATGGAAAGTAGCTGGAAAATCTGTTTTCATTGCTTGCACGAAAGATCTCATTAGAATTAGAAATATCAGTATCAAAAGTGTTTTTGCTTCTTTATATATGTTGTCTTCATTTCGAATTTTTTTTTTTTGGGAGCTTTTGGACATGATGGAGCATTTTCAGCACAATTTCTGCTGCAGAGGATTGGTTACATGGAAAATAGAGAAATATCATATTAGAGATTGCTGTGGTTGGGACTTCTGTATTAGAGATTGCTTGTTTTTAGGGAAGTTGTTATGGAAGTTCGAGAGGAAGGAAAGGGATTATGGAGGATAGGTTTTCATCTGACATATGATTGTTAAGATGGAGATTGTAAGATTGGGAATATTTTTCGGGGTTGAGATTCAGCAACGTGGACGAAGTGAAGGATCTAAGCAAGGGAGTCATTTTGGGAGATCAGTTTATGTTATAAGGTGTATGGTTGGGGTTGTAAGCTTTTATATTTGTTTGGATGATTGCTTAAATTAGCTAGTAAGAAGAATATGGTAATTAAATGAAGAGCTTATAAGAGGAAAAACAATTTGTGGACTTTGCACATCCATGATATGGAAAACTAGGCTCAACAATCTTTTAGAGTTGTGGGTTGGCTTAATTAATTGTAAAAGCTGTCTTGTCTCAACTAGTTGTGTCAGCACCATGCTGACATGAATCCTTATCCATCATTCCAGCCTATCAGGAGCCATCTCTTTGGTTAGACCTTGGAGTTCTTAAATATTTGCCCAACAAGTCCATCCATGTTCTCTTTCGTCTTCCCCACACCCTTTTGGGACTTCAATTTGTAGCAACTGAGTTCTTATAGGTGCCATAATAAGGACAAGATATATATAATAGAATTGATATTAATAAGTAGGTTACTTTAACATCATTGGTCTGGCTTTATAAATCTTGTCAAGTATGAACATCCTTTCTTGATATAGGATGCAGCTCCTCTATGTTCTATTGGACAGATGGAAACAACTATGATACACCTTAACTTTAGGATCATCAACAGAAAACGTGTTCTACCATTCCAAGTTGTCAAAACACAAATCTTTAGTTGGAATATGTGTTTTCAAATTTTTTTCTGGTTGATTCCATCCAGGTAATTTTCGGTCTTCCTCTAACCCTTTATGGATCCATTATTTTCACTATCTCGTCCCCTTTCTCAAAGTCGCCATTGTATATTTGCATTTAACATGTCCAAAGCATCGTAACCATCCTTATTTTATTTTCTATAGTGCGAATCCTAGATTCTTTGGAGTTGGGAGCACATTTGTTCTTTATCTTTGTTAGTCTTTCCACTCATCCATCTCGATATCCTTGTGTTGACTATGCTCATCATATTGATCTGTTGCTTTTTAGTTACCTAGCATTTCATTCCCTATGCGATAGCTGGTCTAATAGATTTGTTATAGAACTAACCTTTCAGCTTGAGTGGAATGCATTGATCAGTTAACATTCTAGAAGCACCTCTCCACTTGGACCACCTGGCTCTGGTTCTATGTGAAATATCCTTTGCATGGGATGAGCATTGCCGAGATGAGGATGTTGAAATGGATGTGTGGGAAGATTAGGAAAGATACGGTAAGGAATGAATATATCTGAGAGTGTGTAGGTGTTACCCAAATAGGAAAGTAGCAGGTAAAGAGTTTGGGCATATAGCAAAGACTTAGGGAGGTATATGTGAGAAGGTACGAGGGGGTAATTGTTGAAAGATCTAAGAGGGCAAGAGGAAGACCGAAATGAACCTAGATGGAGTTAGTCAGAAAGGATTCAGATACTCATAATCTGACTCAAAATATGGTTTTTGGCAGATTAGGATGAACAGGATTTGCGTTGCTGATCCCAACTATTGGGATAAGGTTTTTTTTTTGTTATTGAGTTATTGTTTGTTGTTTTGGTAAACATGATATCACTATATTAAGAATACAATAATATCTAAAAGGGTGAGAGGAAGACTGAAAGGAACCTAGATAGAATCAGTCTGAAAGGATTTGGATACTCTGACTCAAAATATAGTTTTTGACAGATGGAGGAACAGGATTTGTATTGCCGACCCCAACTAGTTGGACTAAGGTATTTGTATTGTAATTGTCTGTTGTTGTGGTAAACAAGATATCACTATATTATGCATACAATGATATCTTAAAGGGTGAGAGGAAGACCAAAAGGAACCTAGATAGAGTCAGTCCAAAAGAATTTGGATACTCATAATCTGGCTCAAAATATAGTTTTTGACTGATTAGGATAGAGGGACAGCTTCGTGTTGTTGATCCCAACTAGTTGGGATAAGGCATATTTGTTGTTATTGTTTGTCGTTGTGGCAATTGAGACCAAAACTCTGAAATGATTTGATTAAGTACTAAGCATCTCTCATGCCAGGTTGATGGACTGTTGGCACTAATGGAAGGTGAACACGTTGGACCTTTCAACCTGGGCAATCCGGGGGAATTCACTATGTTAGAACTTGCAGAGGTCCGTCTTTCTTTAAATAACACATGTAAACCCATACTTTTGGTTCTCTTATATGCATTTTATTGTGTAGTTTTTTATTTGACATGGTAGAACTCATCCTCTTCACATAGGTTGTCAAAGAAACTATTGATTCCAGTGCAACCATTGAATTCAAACCAAACACTGCTGATGATCCGCATAAAAGGAAACCAGATATCACCAAAGCAAAGGAGCTGCTGAATTGGGAGCCAAAGATCTCACTGAGGAAAGGGTTACCTCTAATGGTGTCTGATTTCCAGAAACGTATCCTGAGTGAAGATGATGGAAAAGGGCTCTAATAAGATTAGAGTGACTTGGTCTGTATCTTGTGAAGATGATTTCTAATATTTAATTGATTCGTTTTTGCAATATGCTGGGCTTTTGTTATTCAATAGATCACCACCATTGTTACCTGGAAATTTCAGCCTACAGGTAGGGAGAAATGTATTTGAACTTGTTCTTTAGCAGGTCAGTAGCAACAATTCTTTTGGCTTCTTAAGGTTGCAACATGGTTGTATAGAAAACGGCTTTGACGATCATCAATAGTGCAGATTTCCTCTGCATGAACAACTCCGCAGAATTTTTATCTTTTATTTTTCTATATTTTCTCGTGTGTGTGTGCATGTTTTGACTGCCAGTGTGGATTTTACCAGCAACCATTTTCCGGTCAGGTCGAGAACAAAACTGTTGGCCCTTAGGGCTTGGAGTGAAGCATTTTCTGTGGTTAGTTAATTCACTTTTAAACCAGGAACCTCTATTGAGATTTCATTAAAACTGGAAATGAAAGTGGATGAAGGCCATCCCTGATAGATTATCCTTTAGCAGTGAATGGAAAAGACATGAGAAGCCATCTATTGCATGGATTCCAAACCAGAAACTTTGTATGTTCATCTCACCAGCTTTGGGTGTTCTATTCATCAGTATTTGTTTCTCATAGCAGCAATTTTAACAGCACTGTGGAAGGGACATTGTTTCTTGAGAGCAAATCATCTGTTTCCAGATTAATTTTCTGCAACTAAATTCAAGTTTCAAATGCGTTTCGGGTTTGAAATTTTTCTCGTCGACTGCCAAATAGTAATTGAAAACTGATATCATAATCCTAATATTAATAACAGTTAATAACAGCCATTTTCATTTGTTACCATTATTCATGGTCAGTTGGTATGAGAATGTATCACCAGTCCAGCAAAACAGATGAAACAAGATTACAACCTACAAATTTAAAAAACCAGATTTAATAATGTTGACGAATACTATCGAGTGATCGACATCCCTATATGCCACATGGTAAGCAAATTATATTAGGAAACACTAAATGCAGGAGTTATAGGCCAAACATAATCCACAGGAATGGTTCACCTCCAAACAGGACCTGCTAGTAATTAGACTAATGTATATACTTTTGACCACTTTTCCAGCTGCATGGAGGGAATTTCTGGATACAAATTTGAGCCCTCACAGGCAATTCATAGATCCATATGGTCTTGCCTTCAATCAAATAGTGTTTGCTCAAAATCTTTTCTCCTCATATAATCTTATTTCTAATATCTTCAAGTTTCTTCAATATTTCTCCAGGAGTTCTATCTAGTTCATCTGCAATCTTCCTCTGCAAATCTGGAGGCAGTGTGGGGAACTGTTCACAAAGATCCCCATCAATCACATCCTGCAAAATAGTTCCAAACTATCAGAGCTATTCCTGAAATTCAGTGCAGTTATTGGCTTAAAAATAATGAACTTGCAAAATAATAATAAAAAAAAACAACAAAAATGCAAGGTGCCATTAACTTAAGGCTTGCTCAATAAAATAAGCCAGAATTGAGATAGGGCATGCTTCAATCTCAACTTACAGGTGAATATTATATTTATTTAGATCAAACAAACATATATGTGTATGAACAGAAAGCAAGACAGTATCACAA
>JAUPMG010146409.1:0-11125 GCA_031762675.1 Pachysandra terminalis
ACCTGACATACACATGGCAGAGGACCGTATTGTAAATATATTTGTAAAGCTATACTGTACTTGTGAAATATTTTGGTGAATATACTTTTGGGCAATAAGTTGCCCAAAAGAGGGGATTTTGGTAATTTTCCCTACTTTTTATACAGTAAGCCAAGTCCGACGACGGAACCCGACCTGTTATTGTGGAAGCTAGACGGTCGAAACGCTCCTTGACATCCTTCCATTCCACTCCGTCGTTTGCCACTCTATCAATGAATCTCAACCGTTTCATTGCCGCTGTTTCCTGCAAATGTTGCCAGTTTTCGGCAACTATAGATTGAAGAGTACGGTAGAGGAACGATTCTAGCTATGTCAACGTAAGACGAAGACGATGGAGATGAGGAAAACTGAGGAGCTATTTGGGAGTCCATTTGCATTTCCATATGGGTTCTTTCAAAATCATTAGAGAAACAAAGGGAGCTGAGAATTTTCTCAATCTGGCAAGAAAACAAAGCATAAAGAGATAAAGAGTTTTGTTAGAAGTTGAGAGTAGGAGGGAATGTAACGTGAGAGCAGGTGGAATATTTTCCTTTTAAGCACTTAAATTAATGTTTATCAAACACTATTTTCTTCAAGTAAGGAGCTTATTACTGCTGTGGATAAGTGCTCTCATTGAATTACTTATCCAATGAGTGCTTATCCAAACGCAAGAGCCAAGCCAAAAGCAGCCTTAATCTTTAGATCATTGGTTCTTTTTTAAGCTTAAGAATAATCTAATAATAGATCTTAAATCCCAGAAAATCAAAATAAGTTAAAAGAACCATGGTCATTAAAAGAGAGAAAGAAACTTAGTGAGAATTAATAAAGCATTTTCGATAAAAAAAAATTAATAAAGCATTTATTAATGTATTCTTCATTTATTTAATCATCTCACATGTAACTATTCATTGGAGAATTAATAAAGCATTTATATATATATATATATATATAGTCAGTGGTTAGCCTACACCAGGACTGACAATAATAACATAACATGCTTCTTAAGTATGCCTTTCGCGGAGTTCTCACAAATAAACAAATGTTTTATGATTTATTTAGAATTTTAGTGTTATTTTTATATGTATATATTAGTTCTTGTTTAGTTTAAAGAGCGTTTAGTCACGTCTTTTTATCTTTTTATGTAGGAAAAATTGCACTTTAACCCTTGGGGTATCTCACAAATACACTATCACCCTTGAGGTTTTTGAAATTACACTGTTACCCCTTTTGTTTTGTTGTTAGGCTCAAAATCCCTCTCCCATTAGTTGACCATTTGCCTGGTTAAGGGAATGTAGTCAGAAACTTTTGAGATCAAAATATGTGATCTCACAAGGTGGACCCCACTTAGAGAATGGAATCTTTGACTTTGGAAAAGAGCTACATAAATTTCTCTTGATGGGTTCCACAGAATTATCTATTAAATCTTCATAATTCTTAATAAATAGAGTGTTATCACTAAATTTGTACACACAAAGTTTGTTTATCGATGATTCAACGAACAAGATCTGAAGATATGAAATCAATTTGTATTAGTTTAAAAATATGAGATTACAATCTCTAGGGCTTTTCTTTATACAAAAGAAAATATCCTCTGATTCTTCATTTCAGGGTCTTCAATCCAAGGGAAGATCTTGGATTGATTTGATCTTCCTTGATCTCCTTTGCAGCGATAAAAAAGGTGGTAGATTTGTAGTAAAGTCTTCGGTTTGATCTTAGAGCTTATAGAGTTATGGAAGGTGTGGGTGAAAAGCTTCAACTTTAGTTTAGATCTTTTGGTCTTTCAGCGTATTCAGAGGTTGAAAACTTTATCTTCAGGCATGAATGCAGCTTTAGAACATCAATTCTTCAGATCTTCAAGGTAGTAGACTAGCAGGGCTTTAGATCTACTTCTCCTTGATCTTTCTTCCTTGAGTTTGATCACTTTCCAGGCTCAAGGGGGCAACACTTCTTCTCCTTAGCTTGGCTTCTATCCCCCGTCCCCCTTTTGGAATGAGGGAGGGCCACTCTATGCATAGATGTAGAAGTGATAGAGTTATATTTGATCTCTACTACTTGAGAGAATTATCATCAAATTTTGAAGATAACTATCTATTTATCTAGAATATCCAAATTTAGTGATAACTCTCTATTTATTAAAAATTATTAAGATTTAATAGATAATTCTTTGTGGGACCCATCAATAGGAATTTACGTAGCTCTTTTCTACAGTCAAAGATTCCATTTTTTATTTGAGCAGTCTTCTTTAAGTGGGGTTCACCTTGTGAGATCGTGCCATGTGGCATATTTTGATCTTAAAATTTATGTCTACAAACGCCCCCTCGAGGCTTGTTTACTGGCACGACTTGTTGTGCTTGTAGTTAACAAGGCTTGACTTTACGTGGAAGGCTTGACTTTGTAACAGCTTGTCAAAATTTGTTGACTTGAAAGTATTTAAGGATTTTGCACAAAATTTGTTGTGCAATTGTAGATAGTTTAGGCTTGTACCAAGGAGCATTGTAGATACTTTAGGCTCGTATCAAGGAGCTTTGTAGATAGTTTAGGCTCGTACCAAGTAGCATTGTAGATAGTTTAGGCTCGTACCAATGAGCATCGTAGATAATTTAGGCTCGTATCAAGGAGCATCGTAGATATTTTAGGTTCGTATCAAGGAGCATTGTAGATAGTTTAGGCTCGTATCAAGGAGCATTGCAGATAATTTATGCTCGTATCAATGAGCACTTATTTTTTTTACTTTCAATTTTTTGATTTAGTTGCCATCTTTTTCTTCTTTCGACGAGTAACCAAGGCCCAACCTTCATCGTTTGATTTCAACTTCTTACATTCAGTTGCATTCATACCCCCATTTAGCAGAGGGTTGGATGGATTCAATCTAGGAGCCATGGGTACTGATTTGATTCTTAAACAAACTTTAAGGAAGTGAAGAGATGAAAGGTAGAAATTGTCCCACCGGGGGTGCCAAAAATTTGTACACACAAATTTTGTTTATCGAGGATTCAACGAACAAGATCTGTGGATACGAAATCAATTTATATTAGTTTAAAAATATGAAATTACAATCTCTAGGGATTTTCATTATACAAAAGAAAGTATCCTCTAATTCTTCACTTCGGGGTATTCAATCCGAGGGCTGCAACAGCTTAATCTTGGATTAATTTTATCTTCCTTGATCTCCTTTGCAGCGATCAAAAAGGTTGTAGATTTGTAGCGAAGTCTTCGGCTTGATCTTCGGGCTTGTAGACTTATGGAAAATGTGGGTCGAAAGCTTCAACTTTAGTAAAGATCTCTGGGCCTGTTAGTGTATTCAGAGATTGGGAATTTTATCTTCAGGCTTGAATGCAGCTTTAGAACATCAAGTCTTTAGATCTTCAAGGTAGTAGACCAACAGAGCTTTAGAGTTTCTTCTTCTTGATCTTTCTTCCCTGAATTTGATCACTTTCCAAGCTCTAGGGGCAAAACTTCTTCTCATTGGCTTGGCTTCTATCCCTTGCCACTATTTCGGAATGAGGGAGGGCCACCATATCTATAAATGTGAAGGTGATAGAGTTGTATTTGATTTCTACTACTTAAGAGAATTATCATCAATTTTTGGAGATAATTATCTATTTATCACGGTACTACAAAGCACGGAGGCTTTAACAACGGTCTTTATATGACCACCGTTATATATAGTTATCTCGGCGGCTTTATTGAACCACCGAGATTAATAATGTTTATCGGTAGTCTTAACATAGACCGCCGAGGAATATTGACCATTGGCAGCGGTTTTGAGTGGACCACCGACATATACCTGGTTTAGCACGATGGTCCAATAAAGACCGCCGACAAAGGGCTTTACTAAACTCCTCATACAACCCCTTTTCTTTCCCACCCCTTTCTCTTCTCGCCCTGCGCCTATCTTCTTCCCCTCTCCCTTTCGCTCAGCGATTTCCCCCTCCTTCTCACTCGCTCGCTGTTGCTTGCCGTATTTGATTGGATTTTTTTGGCTGTCTGTTGCTTCCCTCCAACGCTCTCATTTCTCCGACGACCTCACCTCGGTCGTTGTCACTATCAACTCGACGCCCGCACCTCTCTCTCTAGGTTAGTTTGTTATTTATTTTTAAAAATTTTAATACTAAAATTTAGGTCAACTCTATGAGGATTTGATGTTCAGTTAGTGGTATTTTAGTTATTAGGTTAATTTTAGGTTAAATCTGTGTGGATTTAATGTTCAGTTACTTCATCTAAAGCTCTGCACTGTGTTGTTCATCCATTTAGGGTTTCTTCTGTGTTGTTCATCCATTTAGGGTTTCTTCTGCTTTTTTGTTTTCCTTTCAATCTATTACTTCTTTTTTTAATTTCTTATGGCTTTTGCATTAGTTCGGGTTTGAAGTTGTTTTGGAACCCTAGGTTCGTCAAATATATGCTTTGTTGCTTGTTTGGAGAGGTTAATTTATTTGTTGTTGCTCGGTTCCTCCTTGATTGTCTTCTATATTGGATTGCTAATAAATGACAATGAGGAAATACCAGAAAAATTAGCTTCTGGTAGGCTTTGTTTTAGTTCAATGAGGGTTTGCTTTGTGTTTAGTGTGCTAAATGCGTTATTAAGGGAGGAAACGTTAATGGATGGCTCAAGCTTCGTGGTCTCGGGAAGCAAAGAGGTGATAGACAAATGTTGGGTGTGGAGGAAAATAGGCGGATTCGATATCAGATTTCTTAAATAACCTAGAATTTTTGTTCGAGGAAAAGAATTTTTTTGGATTAGAAATGAAGTTCTAGTTTTCTTGATTTAGGTGATGAATTGGGAAATTTTCATTTGTTATGTGACCATATGAACCAAATCCATTAGTAGATCCATATTGGTGTAAGACATACACTACAAAACATAGTGGCTTTGCCAACGGTATTTAACGGCGGTCTTTAAATGACCGCCATCCAATGTAGTTACCTCGACGATCTAAATAGACCGTCGAGAGTTATAATCTTGGTTGGCGGTTTTTAGACCACCCTTACACTTCGGTTTACTTATAAACGGTCAAGATATCGTGTGGATCTTCTTGGTGAGATTAGGACCATCCCAAAGGAATTAGAAAGGGACAAATTCTAATTAGAACTGGGCTTTAGTTCGGTCCAATTTTGATTAGGCCCGAGCCCATGGCCTGGCCTACTAAATTGAAATTTAGACTCACTTTATTTCATGGATCTACAATCCAACTCCGTATCGGACCGGAACGATATCCGATCCGATATCGAGGTTAAACACTATGTCATCATCATCATAATTAGGAGTACAACTCGGTTCGGTTTGGGTCGGGTCAACCCAACCTTTAACCAAATCTTCTTATGTTTGTTTGTGTTTCTCTTATGTTTAGTTGTGCAATTTGTTATATATTATTGTGAATTACTAGAAGGGCGTGTATGCCTTGAAAAATGGAGATACGGGAGTGTTGGTGGAATTATTTGGTATATATGGAGTGTTTAATGCATTTTCCATCTGATAGGTTATATATGTGATTTGTTCTTCATTTTACTTGCTATGGATGCATTGCATCTTCACTAAGGGGATTACAATTTTCCATAGGATATAAATATGAAGATGCATTATCACACACATAACATTTTGGATTGCCCCAATGGACAGTTTGGGTTTAACAACTATTTTACTTGTTGTTTTATGATTTGATTATTTCTCTTATTATTTTGGCAGTCATTTCTATGTGTTCTTCGGATACGTAGTTTACTCGACTATGTGCTTCTCGTTTATCCATCCAGTATGGGTAATCGAGAATACAATATGTCATGTTAGCTAACGTGTTTGAAGAAACACGGAGTGATGCTGCCAAAATTTTTAGAGAAATATTCCAATCATAAAATTAAGGAGTAAAATACTTGGTAATCCTGAATGGGCATAAAACTTTGTACAACATGCACCATTTACTTGCAGGTTATATTTGGTTTGAAAATGCACATGCTACATTGAGGTACGTCTCACCTTTAAATTATTTGTGTTTATTTAGAATTTAATTTTTTAGTTTATGCAGTTCGTGAACATGGCCTCTCTTTACATATTGTAAATGTTTCTTTGAATATTTCCATTTTACATAGAGAATTTGTGTTTATCTTTATATATATTGTAGATGCTTTAAAATTTTTTGTAGTAATGCCTTCAATGTAATTTTATATTATGTTCTTAAATATAGTACAAATGGGTAACAATTTAAGAGTTCAAACCATCAATTGATCCACCAAATTTACTAAGTGTTTTTTGCTCACTAAGTGTCAAAAGAAGAGTGTAAACTACATTAAGCGGTTACCCGGAACATAACCCGATTCTCCTTAATTGGTCTTGGATTAGATCTCAACGCTGAGCAATTCTTCTGGCTGAGAAGTTGAACCAAACCCCTCGAGTTCGGGCCAGGGGTTTACCCCATCTTTATCAAATCCATCAGTTTAGGCTTCCATCCATTTTCCCTGTTTTTTATAGTTGGGAATGGGTCGGGTTGTCTCTAGGTAGTGTCTAAAGGTTATTTTGCATTTTGGTCTATTTTCTCCTTGTTGAAGTTTTCTATTTTTGATGCATACAGCATATTGAACGAAGAAGTTGGATGCCGTTTAACTTGAAATTGACTTACGTTATGAATAAGGGTTGGACTCGTAAGTATAGGGCTAGTCGGAATATATTGAAGTTGTAGGATTTATAGAATATGCATTTGATCATGGGGTCATTTTGAATGGGAAGTTGAAATGTCCTTGTCCGAGTTGTAACAATGTATTCTATCAGGATAGAGATACAGTGTATGAACACATGATATGTGATGGGTTTGATAAGAACTACGTCAGGTGATTACATCATGGGGAGGAAATAACTTCGATGTATACCACAAAAAATTTGGTCTGTGCAAATTCTGTAACCAGTGAAATGGATGATGGGATGGATGATTTATTACATGATGCATTTGAAATCCCCAATACATTTAAAGAAGAAGATTCCAATACACAGACGCCTGTTTTCGGACTGAATAATGAAACTGATAAATTCTTGAAATTAATAAAGGATTCAGAAAATGAATTGTATCCGGGATGTAAGAAGCACACTAAGTTATCATTTATTGTGAGCTTGTTTCACATAAAGTGTTTATGTGGGTGGAGCAACAAGTCTTTTACCATATTGCTCGACTTATTAAGAGAGGCATTTCCTGAGGATTCAACATTGACGCAAAACTTCTCTCAAACAAAGAAGATTATTTTCGACTTGGGTCTGAATTATGAAAAAATTGACGTGTGCCCTAATGATTGTATGATTTTTTGGAAGGATACTGCCGATAGACAGTTGTGTGATACGTGTGGTACATCAAAATAGAAGACAATGGATGCTAATTTGGTTAGAAAGAAGAAGAAGACGTCGGCTAAGATCTTAAGGCATTTCCCTTTGAAACCAAGGTTGCATATGTTATACATGTCATCCAGAACTGCTGCAGACATGAGGTGGCATAGTGACAGTTGCACTACAGATGGGGTGTTAAGACAACATGCGGATTCATCTGCTTGGCAAGATCTTGACCTCAAGAATTCGAGTTTTGTGGCAGATCCTCGCAATATTCGTATAGGGTTAGCGAGTGAAGGCTTCAATCCATTCAGAACAATGAGTATTGTGCATAGTACCTGGCCGGTCATTCTAGTGTCGTACAACTTGTCACCATAGCTGTGTATGAACCAGTCGAATATGATACTATCCTTACTTAACCCTGACCTGTAAATGATATGGACATGTACTTGAGGCTTTTGATCGAAGAGCTGAAGGAGTTGTGGGAAGCAGGAATAGAAACTTATGATGCATCGAAAAATGAGACATTTACAATGCATGCTGTGTTGCTTTGGACCATCAGTGACTTTCCAGGTTATGCCATTTTGTCAGGTTAGAGCATGAAAGGAAAGCTTGCATTCCCTTCGTGCCACAAAGACACATGTAGCCGATATTGGTCTAAGGGAAGGAAGCAATGTTACATGGGGCATCGTAAATTCATATGAACTGATCACACATTTCGAAGGGATAACCAATCTTTTGATGGTACTATCGAGTCCAGATATGCACCAACACCATTGTCCGGGTTGGATGTTTTGAAATAGTTGGAGGGTATTGAATTCACTATTAGGAAGACAACTGGGAGAAAAAGATCACGACAAAGAAGAGATGACAGCATGTCATACAACTGGAAGAAGAAGAGCATATTCTTTGAGTTACCAGACTGGGCACATAATTTATTAAGTCATAATTTGGATGTCATGCATATCGAGAAAAATGTTTGTGATAATGTCCTTGGTACGTTGTTAGACATTGATGGAGTCGAAGGATAATCTAAACGCTCTTTAGACTTGGTTGAGATGGGCGTGAGGAAGCGATTACACCCATAGGTCCGACATGGCATAGGCAAAGTTTTCTTGCCATCTACGTGCTTCTCCATGAACAGAATGGAGAAATAAAGGTTTTGTACTATCTTGAAGAACGTGAAAGCTCTAGACGGTTATTTTTCAAGTATTGCAGATGTGTCAGTGTGAGAGACTGTAAAATATTGGGACTGAAGAGCCACGACTCCCATGTAATAATGCAACAATTTTTTCCAATTGCTGTGAGGAGGTCATTGCCAAAAAATGTTAGTTCTATCATAATAAAGTTATGCAACTTCTTCTGAGAATTGTGTTCGAAAGCCTTTCAAGAGCAAAATTTGACCCGACTTGAGGAACGCATTGCCATTACATTATGTCATTTGGAGAGGATATTCCCGTCTGCATTCTTCGACGTTATGGTGCATTTGCCAATCCTTCTAGCTAGAGAAGCAAGGCTGTGTGGACCGGTACAGTACCGATGGATGTATCCCATTGAAAGGTATATTTCTAAAATGATACAAGATGCACTAACATGTGTTTAAATTATATTCTAAACATGTGTGACGAGTAATAATTATGTCTATAGGTATTTGTATAAACTAAATTCATATGTGCATAATCGAGCTCAACCAGAAGGATCTATTGCTGAAGGTTATGTAGCAGAGGAATGCTTAACATTTTGCTCAAGGTATTTATTGAACATCGAAACGAGGTTCAATCAACCTGAAAGGAACTACGACGACAACGAAATTGGTGATGCCGAGCCATTCGAACTAAGCAATTTAGAGTGGCGGCAGACACATCGATATGTGTTGTTCAATTCTGACAAGGTTGCTGACTATTGCACGTAAGTCAATAAGAACACAATCACTTGTAACCTAGAACTGGTACAACTTATTTACATAGCTAATTTACATCTATCATGTAAAAGATTTCAGGAAACATCAGGACCAAATTAATATGATCAATTATAGAGCCCTTCCCTATGTACAACAGATGATGCACAATGAAATGTTCATTGAATGGTTCAAAAGTGAGGTTAATTTGCTCTTACAGACAAATATTGAGATACCCGATGATGTTATCTCACTTGCCCACGATCCAACATCAATTGCAAAAAGATTCAAAGGTTACGTCATGAATGGGTATAGATTTCGTACTGTAGACAAGGAGATCGGACGGAGAAATCAGAATAGTGGAGTTGCAGTAACCGCGAGAACTACAAGTTATGCATCTGTACAATACAGAAATTTGATCCCAGGAGAAATTACATATTACTATCGATTAACGGATATTGTAGATTTTTCATACTCAGAAGGATTAAAGTTCACTATGTTCAAGTGTGAGTGGGCAGATGTGATGGCACAGTGACGAGGAATTAAGAAAGATGAGTTCGGGTTCAAATGTCAACTTTAATAAGTTGTTGCCCGGGCTCCAAGGTACTGATGAACCCTATGTTTTAGCATCTCAAGCAAAACAAGTATTCTATGTTCAGGACCCAAGTGAACCAGAGTGGCATGCTGTAATAAAGACTAAACCTAGGGACTTGTTCAACGTGGATGGCGATTCTAATGGTGTAAATGCTGATTTTTTAGAGAATGAGCCATTTGTCGATCAACGCTTAGATAGCACAGAACATCACGCAGATGATGGTCTTAGTTGGGTGAGGGACGACGTGCCAGGTCAAACCATTGAAGGTAATGGTCTTGGACTGTTACCCACATCCCAACAACGGAATGAGCACAACACACCTCCTATTGAAGATAAAGAATTAACCGAAGATGAATTGGATTCTGATGAAGAATCAACTGAAAGCGCTTAATGTAATTGTCCCAGTGTATATTTGTATGCTGGTATGAAATTTGAATGTTAAATAACTATTTGGAGTGTCTCGGTATGGAATTTGAAAGTTAAATAAGTATCTGGACTGTCCCGATATGGATTTTAAATGTTGAATAACTATCTGGACTATCCCGATATTGAATTTGAATTCTAAAATGACTATCTGGACTGTCTCGATATGGAATTTGAATTATAAAATGACTATCTAAAATCTTGTTTATATCTGGTGTTAATGCTTTCCTTACTTATTGCCTTTACTTCACTAACTTTTTCTAACATGTTTTTTTCTTTTCATCCTAAATCTCAAATATGACAGACCGCTCGCAGGATGATGTCGGGCCCTCTACACACCCCTCCGCATAGGGGAAGTCTCAAGGCCCGACCCGGTGCCTGGACCTTCATCGACTGCCTCCAGCGCAGAAGATGTTGGTCCAACTAAATCATGCCGAGATTCCCATCGACCGGGGTGGGGTTAAGTTGGCAAAATATCTTGGTTTGCTATCTTGGGATAACCAGATATTTAGATTGGATGCCCCAAGCTAGAGGGCTATCATGCCGGAGTCTCAGGAGCGTGCCTGGGAAATGATCAACGTATAATTTTTCTACTCTCTAATGTAACTAATCATTTTCCTTGGTTTGTGCATTTCAGGAAATATTTGACATCCCGACTCACCGGCGCAAGTATTGTTTGGAGTCCATTAGGAAGAAATGGAGGGAATATAGGGCATCCCTTAGGAAAAAAATATTTAAGAAATTCCCCGACAATGCGAGGCGGTAGGAAAAATACCTTAACAACTGCCCAGAACTCCAGTGGCGTAACTTGATCGCCCTATGGAATTCTGATAGGGCCCAGGTATGATGTATTGTATATATTTTATATTTCCTTATTATCATGGACTACAAA
>JAUPMG010146431.1:0-11125 GCA_031762675.1 Pachysandra terminalis
TCAGATGTAATTTGAATTCAGTTCTTTACGTATTTATTTATTTACTTCCGCTACTCTGTTCATGAAATAAAATCAGCTTTTATTTCATACTTGATTGGTTTGTTGATGTCGATCCGCGGTCCAGAAATGGATCCCGAAGGTCGTAACTCGAGATTCGTGCCATCCCACCTAGGGATTCGGGTACACGGAGATCGGGGCGTGACAGTGTGGACCACAAATTCCACCATGCACTGCCTCAACTAGCTCTTAGATTCAGTCTCATTCACACACAGAAGTAAGATGTGATCGTAGGATCTTTTGTGTAATTTGCCACTGCTTAGAAAGAATTATCCTGCCAACCTCTGAATGGTGCGCTTGTCGACCCTATTAGCTTCAGGTGGAGGAATTCGATCTTTCGAATATTGTATGATATCATAATACCACGGCTTTTCCTCTGTCTGTTCCTCCTCAATTGCCAAGCAATAAGCGGGTTCATCTCTCACATCGATCTCAAACGATTTGATAGTTACTCCATCTTGGATACTGATCATAGAGGCTAATGTTGCAAGGCATCTGCAAAGTGATTCCTGGTTCTCGACATATAATTGAAAGTGATTCGAGAGAATTTGGTTCTTAAGTCCTCCAGATACTGGTGATAGGGAATTCGTTTTGGATGCCTAGTTTTCCATTCACCAGTGCTCTGAAAGATGACAAGGCATAAGTCACCGTATACATCGATATCAGTTGCCTCCATTACTAATGCAAATTTCAAGCCTGGGATGAAAGCCTCATACTCAACAATGTTGTTTGTACATGGAAATCAAAATTTGACTGCAATGGGCAACTGAGAGCCATCTGGCTCGACAATTATCGTACCGATCCCATGTCCTTGAGAATTAGCCGCTCCATCGAAGTATAATTCCCAGATCTTTCCTCCCTTATCTTCTTTAGTTAACAAAATCGCTTCATATGAGAAATTGGTCTTCAAAGGTTCATAATCTGGAAGAGGATGTTCTGTCAGGTGATCTGCTATGGCTTGGCCCTTGAGGGCCTTTTGCGTGACATAGATCAAATCAAACTCTGATAGTAGAAGTTGCCATTTCGCAGTGCGACCGATTAAGGCGGGCTTTTCGAACAAGTATTTGAGTGGATTCATTCTAGCTATCAACATAGTGGTGTATCTGAGCATGTAGTGGCGGAGCCATTGAGTCGCCCAAACCAATGCACAACAGGTTTTTCCTAATGCCGTATACTTTGTCTCATAATCAGTGAACTTTTTACTGAGGTAATAGATGGCTCTTTCCTTTCTTCCTATTTCATCGTGTTGCCCTAATACGCAACCCAATGATACCTCTTGAGTGGCTAAGTACATGAGAAGTGGCCTACCAGGAGTTAGTGGTACAAGGATTGGAGGATTCAATAGATAATGCTTTATTTTATCGAATGCCTGTTGGCAATCCTTATTCCATATCGTAGGGGTGTTCTTCCTGAGGAGTTTGAAGATTGGCTCACATGTGGCTGTAAGTTGAGCGATGAATCTTCTGATATACTGGATTCTTCCGAGAAAATCACTAACATCTTTCTCTGTCTTTAGGGGTGGCATGTTCATGATCGCTTTGGGTTTGGTTGGCTCTATCTCAATTCCTCTTCGGCTGACAATGAATCCCAATAATTTTCCAGATGTTGCTCCGAAGACGCACTTTGCTGGATTGAGACGTAGGCAGTGCTTTATAAGACGATCGAACACTTTCTTCAAGTTGATCAAATGGTCTTCCTCCTTTTCAGATTTGACGATCATATCATCAACGTAGACCTCCATCTCCTTGTGCACCACGTCATGAAAAAGTTTAGACATGGCCCGCTGATATGTTTCCTCTGCATTCTTCAACCCAAATGGCATGACTTCCCATGGTGTAATAAAGGTTGTTTTCTCCCTATCCTCTTCTGCCATTTTGATTTGGTTATACCCTGAGAAACTGTCCATGAAAGATAACACATCATGACAGGAGGTATTATAAACCAGGATATCAATGTGAGGTAAAGGAAAATCATCCTAAGAACTTGCTTTATTTAGATCTCTGTAGTCAATGCACATTCGTACTTTACCATCTTTCTTCGATACAGGGACAATAATGACTAACCATTCTAGATATGTTGATACCGCCAAGAATCCAACTTGAAACTGCTTCATCCTTCGTCTTTGACCTTCATCATCCATTCAAGTTTCAACCGACTTAGCTTCTGTTTTACTGCCCTATGCTCTGGCAAGATAGGAAGTCGATGCACGACCATGTCGGTATCTAACCCTGGCATATCTTCATAAGACCATGCAAATACATCTTGATACCCACTTAAGAATTCGATCATATCTTCTTTCTGCAGTGGTGATAAGAGAGATCCAATCTTCACCATTTTGGGATTGTCATCGGTTCCTAAGTTCACCTGGTCGGTCTCTTCTATATTGGGTTGAATGTCTTTTGGAGAGGTCTCTTCTTCGTCCTTGCTTTGTTCTTCGATCCCCATGAGGTCAAAGTCGAAGTCATACTCATCTGACTCCCCTTCTGTTCGTTCACAAAACTCATTTCTTAAAAGAAACTTTTCGAAAACATTTTTGATTTAAAGGAAAAGTTTTTAAATCATTTTGTATTTTTTGATGCTAGACTTCAGAAAAATCTATCCCAGAAGACGAGGGCTCATTGCCGCCTTCTGAGGGAGGGCACTCTATGAATGAAGTTTTTTTTTTTGAAGTCGTACAGGTCCGGGAACCTCGTGCGGATTCAAATGTTATGAGGAGTGCCTCCCAATTGTTTAAAATAAAGCCTTCTTCGGCTGGATGAATAAGCTGAGGGAGATCCTCTCGGTCCTTATCTGATAGCACAAAACATCCTCTGTGATGTCTTTTAAGATCTGGTCCTACTATGGATATCAACATTTGTCCAATCGAAGAATGGCAACTCTGTCTCAGGATTTCTCTTTCTTCCACGTTCTGCAGGTT
Organism: Pachysandra terminalis; assembly: GCA_031762675.1. Classification (NCBI taxonomy): domain Eukaryota; kingdom Viridiplantae; phylum Streptophyta; class Magnoliopsida; order Buxales; family Buxaceae; genus Pachysandra; species Pachysandra terminalis. The sequence continues at coordinate 2,975 of JAUPMG010146431.1, forward strand.
CGGACTCTCTTTCTTTTTGCTTCATGATTTCTTCTGCTTCTCTTGACATAAACCGGATCTCAGTATCGAGCCCTTCTGCTTCCATCTCTATTTCCTCACTGAACAGCATTCCAATGCCTTCAAGGTTGTTGTCCCATAGTTCATTCTCAATGCTCAACTCAGAGGGGGTTGATTCAGATGAAGTGGACTCAGATGAGGTGGAATCGAATGAGGTGGATTCAGATGAGGTGGATTCATCCGGATCTAGATTTTTGGACTGCATGGTGAGGTCAGGTATGAAGGGATCATCACTGATAGGAAACTACGGTTCTTTAGAGATACGAACTCTTGGGTGTGGTCTAACTTGTGGTCCGATTGGAAGGAGGTCTAATTGGTAGGTATAAGCTAATATGGGGAAAGTGGACCAAATGTATGGGATGGATTTTAGGACCAAATTGTTTGAGATCCCGCCTTCATAACGGGCCCTCCTCGTTTCTATCATCTTCTCTTCTCTATCTCTCTAATCCTTCCATGTTGGCTCCAATCCGAGCCCAAACCATTGTATTGTAGGCTCCACTTCAATCCTCTGGATTATACCTTATTGGTTAATCCCAAGCCCTTTGCCTGGGAGAAACCGTTCATTTTTAAAAACTCTCCCAATCATCAGATCTCAATGGAAACAAAGCTTGAAGAAGCAGAGTGGGTCACATCTAGATACGAGCAACTCAACATGATCGAGGAAAAAAGGTTGACCGCACTATGTCATGGACAATTATATCAGAAACGAATGGCCAGAGCATACAAGAAGAAAGTGAGGCCAAGGGCTTTTCAGGCTGGTGATTTGGTGATAAAGAAGCTATTACCACATCAAGATGACCCGCGGGTAAAGTTTAAACCAAACTATGGCGGGCCTTTCGTTGTAAAGAAATTTGAGTCAGGAGGAGCTCTAATTGCAAGAGATGGATGGAGAGGTATTTCTTGAACCTACAAACTCAGATGCAATTAAAATTTATTATGGCTAATATTCTTATAGAATCCAATTTTTGAAAGGATAGGAGGCCATCTTTTCAGATTCCCTTACTAAAATCTAATCCTATTATAACCCATTTGAGCCTTAAATATTTTGTTCTTAACCCAGAACCAACTCAGTCATAAAAACACTTAGAATGGAAACCTGGGGCAAGGAAGTCAAAGAAGTAAAACTAGGGCAATAAAGTGAAATTGGGGGCAAGGAAGTTTAAGAAGTGAAACTAGGGCAAAAAACAAAAAAATTGAAGTGAGCAATAAGGGCAAATAAGCCAAAGAAGAAAGAAGGGACAATATCAACATTCAATCCCAATGGAGCATGTTATTGGTTGAATATGCTTGGAAAGTGCATTTTAACTATCCCCAACAAAGGCAAGATGAAATTCTCAGAGGTCGTGGCTCAAAAGATGACCCAGTCCATCCCAACACAATCATTTGAAGATGATTGAATCATGAAAGAAGATCGAGTAGCTCAAGCGACAAGCAAGATCAAGAAAGAGAAGAATTTTTATTGTAAGAGTCAGTGGAGCCACCACAACGAGTATCACCCCGACCCTACGAGCATCATTAATTGGCAGACCATATCCATTCGTGAGGACATCTCTTATGAAGAGGCCCCAGTTAAGATTCTGGATCGCAAGGACAGAGTTTTGCGTACCAAAGTGACCCTGATGTTGAAGATTCAGTGGAGCCACAACAATGAGTCAGATACCACGTGGGAGCTTGAGGAGCACATCCGCCGAGAGTATCCTTACCTCTTCGAGGTCCAGGTATGTCGATTTTGAGGCTGAAATCCTTTTTAGGAGGGTAGGTTGTAACGCCCCTCAAATTTACTGTCTCTTCTATTTGGGGCGTTTCTGTAATTTATGTGTTCTCATTATCATTTTGGCAATATGTGGCCAGCTCTTGAGGACACCTATTTTGCACTCCTTGCCCTACACCCTAGCCCCCTCTCTTTAAAGAGCTTGGATGGTTGAGATTAACTCTCCCATCAAAGGGGTTAGTGAAGGGCTAGGATTAACCCTCCCTTAGAGAATAGGGTATAGGTCCTAACCCTAACTTTTTTGTGTTTTGTTGGTTTTGCTGAGAAGAACTTGGAAGATCTCCAAGGAAGTAGAAGGGAGGAGGAAGAAGCTTGAGTTAAGGGAGCCATCTTCACCAGATTTTCGAGATAGGAGATTGCTTGAGCCAAGGTAAATGCATTGTGTGCATTTACTATGTCTTCTTTACCTTAGGATGTTATGAGTTTTCTTGAATGTTTGGATTCATGAAACGTTCAAATGCTCCTTGAATGTTAAAACATGATTCATTGTCCTTTTTGTTGAGTTTATGGCTATTTAGTGAATAACTTCCATGTTTCTTCAAATTACATTGCTGAACTTAAAGGTGAATGATAAATGATTGATTTTCAGTTGAAATGCTCTACTTATGGTTAAATATCTTCATTGGATATTTAGCTATGTTTCCCCATGTTTATTTGGTGTTTTGAAACCTATATTGCCCAGAAAACACAAACCCTAGGTGGCATTTGACCTAGAGATTGACAGGTGCAAAAACTGGGTGAGAAACCCAGAAATCGCGGTTGTCGGCGTGTCGGTCGGTCCACTGAGGAACTCGTCGATGGCGATCGGTTGGTGTATTCCACCTACCGAGCACATAACAGACGAGGCTTCACTTGGGTGTCTTGTCGGTGAGTCGTCGGTGAGACCGATGGACTCGCCGATAATAGGCGGTGCAGAGAGGCCTTGTCGGTGGGTGTGTCGGCTCATCGAGGGACTCGCCGACAGGGATTGTTGGTGAATGGCGGTTGGTGAGTCGTCGGCAGGACCGATGAGACCCACCGATGGGCATGGATAGATCCGTCGGTGACACTGACGGGACTCACCGATGAGAATGTGATTTATGACTTTGGGGTTCGGCGAGTCGTCGGTCCACCGATGGACTCACCGACAGAGTAGTTTTGGACCCTGTCGGTGGTACGTCGGCTCATCGACAGGACCTGCCGAAGAAGGAAATTGACTGAGATTTATGGGGGAATTCTTGTGTGAATTGCTCCCTGTTGCATTGAGGATTATGTAGCTTATGTTATATGCTTTTATTTCATACTTATTACATGATTGAAGCATGTTGGGTGACTAATGTTATATGCTTTCATTTCATACCTATTACATGATTGAAGCATGTTGGGTGACTAATGTTATATGCTTTCATTTCATATCTATTACATGTTTTAAGCATGTTCAGAAATGTTAAATGAATATGATGCATACATGTAGTTTTTTACTAAACTTCATGCATCTAAAGGCCATGCATGCATGTATAGTCCTTGTGAGGACTTAGGCCACAGATTACCCCTTAGTTCCTTTGAGAAGGACAAGAGGGCAAATGTGAGGATACTTGGGCTCTAAGAATGAGGACCAAATAAGAGATAAAACTCAAGAGCCCCATGGGGGACTATATATATTATAAATCCAAGATGATTTCCGGGTGACGGATTAGCTACCCCTAGAGCCCATTGATACCTATATATATATATATATATAGAGAGAGAGAGAGAGAGAGAGAGAGAGGGTAAATTCGATTGATAATTGTGAGTGGGTATTGTGCCACGGGGGGAGGTTCACGAAGATGATGCCCCTGGATTATCATGTTGAGAAGGTGTGCCCCTGATAAAAATAAAAGCGGGGCATGAATTCCCGGGGGGCTCAAATCCTTTAAAACTGTGTTGTACACATAGAATCTGCGAGGTATCCTTAGCCCGAAAGGGGCCGTGTATCCGAGAGTGGATACATGGTGGTACAGTCTGGATCTGGCGTGGGCATATCACATCACAATATCAACGACATTCATTTGCATTCACGTGATTTCTTAGACCAATTGCTGGGTCATTATTGAATTGTTCATGTCTTTGCATATAAATGAATGAACCCTTGCAACGATCATGGCATCCCATGCATGCACAGTCATCCAAGTTAATTACACACTATATGCACATTGTATTTACTGAGCCTGTTGCTCAAGCCTTTTGGCTCCTAACATTTCAGGAGAGCATTATAGGCATGACATGAACTACGACCAAGGCTGTTGAGACGTATGATGAGACCATGAGGTTCACTGCACTTCTTTTTGTTTTTTTTTTTCATTTATTGGTCTATTTGTATTTGAGGGAGTTGAGAGGATGGGAGCGTGTAGACTCCAGTATATCAGTTCACATACTTACTCTTTGGATGCCCCGTATCTTTTTGTATTGAGGTTATCTTGTTTCCTCACTTGTGCCCTTTTGAGGCTAGAGGAGTTTCCATTTGTTGTTTCTGATAGATACATGCCATACCTTTATCTCATGTTCTATAATTTGTTATCCGCTGTGCATTCTATCTTATTATAGAATTCTCAATTAAATATTGTGGTTTTCCACCCACCATGAGTATACGCTTGGAGTATAAGTGGGTGAGAGTCCGGCTTGGAGTTCTAAAGCCATGCTCACGTGAGGGTGAGGCACCCTTTAGAATTCAAGTCGTGACAAGTTTTTTTACTTTAATCCGTTGGAAGTTCTATATGTGAAAATTGATGTAATTCAAGTAAAATCTTTTTGTGAACCGTGCAAATCGGGGTTATGTCTTTGCCTTTTCCATTCATTGCTTGCGACTTTGACAAAGAAGGCAGCTGTAGACACCCCAATTTGCACGAGATTGATTCTCTTGATCTTTGGAGGTTTTGGATGCTTGAGCTTGGTACCTTGGCAATTTTGCCATCACTCTTAGCCCAAAATCCATTTTAGCCACAATTCTCACTGAAACCCCTCCAATTCCATGAAATTATCAAAATACCCTAAGTGGATCCCATGCGCTTCGTCGTTCCCCAAATTCCCTTTCTGACATCATAAACGAATTATGGGCAGAGAATGCGTTCCAACGGGTATACAATCGCCTGGTTTTGAGATCATATGAGAAAATTATTGTTTTACCTCTAATATCGTTTTGGGTCAAATTAGGACTTTTTGGACTTCAGAAAAATATTTCAATTCCAGATACGACCTTTTCATGTAGAACTCGTCAAGTGGCTGTAATTTGGTTAAAATCCGAGATTGATAATATGAGGGGTATTTTTGGTATTAAAATCCTAATTAAGTTGTCTTTCAAGTGATAAAAGTGAGAAATTAGATAAATAAAAAATATAATAAATGAGAAAAAGATGGTTAAATTAAGATTTAAATTAAATTAGGATTAGAGTTAAATTAGGATTTGGATTAGAATTAAATTAGGATTGGATTTAGACTTAGATTGTTTAGGATAGATGTTAAAGAAGAAAAGAAAGGGGGAATTTGTGATATTAAAGAAAAAGAGGGGGTATGAAAATGAAATTAGGAAGAAGATATCAGTCTTCTTCTTCACGGAACAAAGGAGAAAGAAGGACACGAGATTGAGATGAGGGAGACAAGATTGAGATAAGGAAGGGAGATTGAAAGAGGATAAGGGATAGAGAGAGGGAGAGATTCAGATTGGAAGAAATAGAATAGGGATTAAGGATTGAGAAGATAAGATAGGGTTTAAGAGATTAGATCAAAGAAGAAGAGGTAAGGGTTGAAGAAGAAAGAAAATCCAAAGAGGAGAGGTATGTGATGAAGGGCAATAAGAAGAAGGGCCGATCGAAGCAAAGGGAGGAAGAAAAAAAAATTTGGGTGAAAAGATTGGAGAAACTTGTTTTCTCTCGTGTTTTGTCGGACGGCCAAGAGCAAACGTGCTCTCTCTCTGTTCTGTTCGTCCATTCAATTCCAAAGACGCCCATTGTTCTGGAAACGCCCTCTCTCTATTCTATTTGTCCATCAATTCCGAAAATGCCCGCTCATTGTTTTGTCGTCCAGCCAAAAGCAAACGCACATCAGACCTTTGTCCCACAGCAACCATCTCTCAAGCCAAGCTTCATCGAGAAGCTCAAAGCAGAGGGCAATACATCAAGGGAGATCGTCTGCTACAGGTTAATACGTTCTATTAGTTTAAATTGATTAAGACTTATCTGTTGTTTGCCAATGTTGAACAGTTCATGTTTATGCATTTGTGTATGAAGTTTTACATAAAACGATTAGAATGAAATTGAGATTTATCTCCAATCTATGTTCTTATAATTTTTGCAAATTGTTTAGAAATTTTAGGTTATTTTTAGATTTAATTGCCATCCATGGATTAGTCAATATTTTTAGGATAAATTCTTAGTTTTGGTAGATTATTATTTAGGATTTTTATTTTTATAGCAAGCTTGTGTATCAGATTAGTTTATTAAAGTATTTCTTTTATGGATTTAAAAAAAAAACTAACTCTTAGTATGGTTAGGTTTTTATTTATTTTAGGAATTTCTTCTTCGTAGATTTTTCTAAAAAAAAAACAAGATTGTTTTAGGGTCTCCATCTCTTAATAAATTTTTTTTTTGATTTTATTCTTTTAAATTTTTTCTTTTTATCTTTAGGATTTCATTTTTTCTCTTTACGATTTTAGGATTCTAAAATTTTAGGATGCCTTAAGAGTCTTATATTTTATATAACTATATATCTATATATATTTGGCCAAGAAAACATAGACCAGGTTATTTGGTCTTATTGGCCAAGAAAACATAGACCAGGTAACCGGTTGAATCGGAAGAGAGTGGGTGCCAAACACCTTCCTGCTCTCTTAACTAAACCTCATTACCCATTCTGGTTAGACCTTGTTTCAATATTATTTATTTGGTCTGTTTATAATAATAAAAATAAAACCCTGGGTGACCATTCACACCCGAACCCAATGAATGGTGGCGACTCCTATTTACTCGATCTATCTGGGGTCCACCCAACCTGGGTAGCTCACAATGATTTCGTTTCAACAATAAATGATTGTTGTTTGTTAAAATGCCATTAAGTTGAAATATAGACATGGGTTACTTGGTTTATTTGGATTTAGCTGACTTGCACATCATTTAATGTCTTCAAAGCCAAGGGTTTAGAGATGATATTCTATTGATAACCCATGGGTACCCTGTATGTTGGTAAAGGGTACCCTGGTCCCTTTTATTCCATTGGTACCCTGTTATTTAACCTTTGGTACCCTGTTTGCTGGTAAAGGGTTACCCTTTGCTACGATAACCCAAGGGTAGCTTGTCCCATTTTAATCCATAGGTACCCTGCTATTTAACATTTTTTACCCTGTTTGCTAGTAAAGGGTACCATTTGCTCTGGTAACCCACCGGTACCCTGTATGTTGGTAAAGGGTACCTTGTCCCCTTTTAATCCGTAGGTACCTTGCTATTTAATCTTTGGTACCCCGTTTACTGGTGAAGGGTACCCTGTATGTTGGTAAAGGGTACCTTGTGCCCTTTTAATCCATAGGTACACTTCTATTTAACCTTTGGTACCATGTTTGTTATCAAAGGGTACCCTATGGTGGTAAAGGGTACTTTGTGCTTTGAAAACCCATAGGTACCTAGGTATATAGTCTTCGGTACCCTGTATCTTGGTAGAGGGTACCTTGCTATGTTGATGGCCCTAACTTTCAACTCAATTGCCTTCAGATTCATGACTCGGAATACAAAGATAGCTCATTCCTCCAACATGTTCAATCAGGTAAGGAAACAACTTCAAGTTTTTAAATTAGTGCATTTGATTGTTTCGTAAATAATATATTAATGAAATAAATTTTTTTATAGGGGTATGTATGGTCTAGATGCACTCCGGCTCGAATTAATAAAATAGTTGATGGTTTAAATAAAGAACAGAGTGCAGTCGTAAGATCTATACGATTCGGTGCTCTTTTAAAGCTTAAAGTATCCCAAGTACGTAGGTCTCACTGGATGTGGTTAGTAGATAGCTTTGATCCTTTAATAGGATGCCTAGAATTTGATGGGAGGGTGATTCATGTGATTGAACACGATGTCTATGAGATGTTTGACTTACTTGATAATGGCTTGGTCAAATAGACCAATGAGATAGACAATGAAGATCGTAAGCTTCGTAGTTTATATTGTAATAAAGACAATAATATTTCTTTAGGACATTTGGAGAGAAAACTCAAAGAAACTAAAGATTCTAGAGAAGACTTGTCACGCCCCAGATCCCGGTGACTCAGATCCCAAGGTGGGAAGGCACGGATCACGAGGTGAGACCTTCGGGATCTATTGCTA